>CAUYLG010061823.1:0-30903 GCA_963573385.1 Cacajao melanocephalus
ATATATACATATATATGTATATATATGTATATATATATATATATATATATATAATGGGACAAAGGGTTATGAATAGTCACGTAAACCCATATTTCACAGGAAAACAAGATTGACATCCTCTAGAAGTTCTCAATTTAATGCTTTATCAAATTGGACTTTTTAATGTAATTCACAGCACCAAAAACACATCTCTAGAGCTGTAGAAAAGGAGGAGGATATTCCTTAAGCTCCTTTCTTGGCATGATGTGAAGATTTGTATTTTTAGAACCAGACTCTGGAATTTCATTTATCAAGTTTATAAGCAAAAATTAGGCTCATAGAGCTCAAATTTACTAGGAGAAATGAAAAAAGAACTGCAGTTTTTTACATAATGACAGTGAATTAACTGGACATATAGCATTTTTTTCTGTATAATGTTAAGGCGGTTTTTAGAAGTTTACATGTGATTTTGTGACTATTCTTTCCCCCATCCCTCAGCTGGCAGATGGCATCTAGATCAAATGTCATAATCCTCCCTAGCATTGTGAGAGTGAAGCTCCATGTATAACACACTTGAATTAACTGCAACCTGAGTAACCAAAACACTGTATTAACCAGAGCATATCCTATTGCTTCACTTTTAGGAAAAAAAAAGAAGCAAATGATACCAAGACAAGCTCCTAAGAGAGATCTAATCAGCAGATGTGTACGGTTGAAAATACAGGTACAAATGAATCTCTTACAGGCTTTTGGATCTGTGTCTACATTTTTACATAATGATGACTGGTATTCAGAATGTCACAGTAGAATGCAGAATCAGCAAAAGAATGAGCAACAAATTTTCAGTAAGAGTTAAACACTTGTTTAGTATGTCCAGGTGGCTCACCATATTCTAGGTTCTGGGAGTAGAAATATAAAAAATTTTTCTCTACCTCAGAGAGACTATGACCCAAGCCACTGCGTGTTTGCGCTTGACTAACTCACATACCATGCACAGTGGAACAGCCATTCTATGATAAACGACTTCCTCCCTTTACATTCCCAAACTCTTAGTGGAAGAGCCCTTCCATCTTTTTGTGTTAACTGAGTCCAGCCAGTTCTCTGAGAAAAAGGCTTCATCTGTTAGCCTCTCAAGTAGGGACCATGTCACACTCCAGGTAGCTCCAGGCTTGACAGGCTTGTCCCCGTGTTGCCACTTTCAGGGCACTACACCTTCACCCTCTAGTTAAAGCTCTGCATTTTGAAGCTTGTGCTCCATTCCTGTGGCAGCCTTCACCGGGCCTCCAAGCCACACCTCCTCCTTCACTGATGGGGTGTTGCTGGGCTGCCCACTCGCTCTCCACCTAGGTGACTTTACTATTTACTTGAATCAACTATTCACCACTCCAGTGAATTAGCCACTGTGCTCATCCATCTATTGTCCTTCTGTGACCACTGTCCATACTTAAAACTACTCCATCAACCAAACAGTGCAAAAAACATCCCGCATCTCATTCACAATCTTCCTTTCTTTTCTCCCGTTACACATATCCCATTACAACTCTTCTTTCACTAGGCGCTTCTAGTTGACTTACCCTTTCGTCTCCCATTCATTTGCCTATCCATTCATTTAACACCTTTTTCTACCTTCTGTTTTCTTCGTATTACTGATAAGATTCTAAGATCCATTACTTCAATTCAACTCTTGCAAATTGTCCGGCAATTTCCACCCCGATGAACCTATCTATCTTCTCTATGTCTACACCCAGCCTGCTAAGAAAAACTGAAGAAAAACAGAATGGAGCAGATTTGTATTAATGGTCAGTGACCTTAATTAGAATCTCAAAACTGACCAGTCTCCTAGTTTCTACAAAATCTCTCTTAAACCTGTCATATTCCTCTCACATCTCCAACTCTCTTATTCTCAACATTTTTCCATTTCACTGGAAAAACGGAAACTATTAGATGGAGACTTCATATAGCCAAAAGTTTTTTGTCTTCTAATAAAGGCCAATCATTTTGCAGGTGCTCTGCACTCTAGCTTCTCAGGTTTTTCCTCAAGAATATTAATTATTTCCTCTCTTTCTGATTTTATTTCAGTTTCTTCCTCTCTACTTCTTATTAGCACTTATGCATGCTCCAATTTGTCTCATTGCTACAAACGTCTCAACAAACCAGCCAAACATCTCCTTCTGCCCCACAAAGGACCCTTTGCAAACCACATGCTTCTCTAGCTGCTAGCGTCTCTCCCACTGTTCTCAACTTTCTGGGCTGAGTTGCCTATAGTTTCTTTTTCTATCTTTAGCCACCATTCCCTCCATAAACCCTCAAATTCAGCTTCTGTTTTAGCCACTCCATGGAATCATCTCTTCCTAAAGTCACCAATTATTTTCATACCACTTAATCAAATGGACTCTTGTAGTCCTCATATCATGCCACCTCTCAGAATCATTCTACAAAGTTGACTATTCTGTCTTTTGAAATACTCTTTCCCCTTGATTCCCATGGTGTCACAAGCTCCTAGTTTCTCTTTTACCTCATTCAGCCACCAAGGCAATCCCATCTACTCTCATGGCTTCAGTTGCCACCTATATTCCAATGACTTTCAAATTCTATCTCGAGCAAACTTCTCCTCCGAACTATTCACATGACATCTTCATCTAGAAGCCTTCAAACACCTCAGCTTGAATGCATTAAAAGTGAACTCATGCTTCTGTTTACCCCCCAAACCTTCTCTTTCTCCAGCAGATACCTTCAACACCTATCTACTTGCTCAAACGACATACCTTGGATATACCCTTGACTCCTCCTTATTACCACTTCTTATGTGCAACGAATTACCAAGTCTTGTTAATTCTGCTCTTGGAGTATTTTGTCACTAACATCAATATTCACATGGCTTCCTGGAATGGGCTTTGCCCATGGAAACTATTTTCCTCAAAGCTATGGAAGTAAGCTTACAAAAATGCACCTCCGATTATGACACATTTCTACTTAATATCCTTCAGTATATTCAGGATTTCCCTCCCTTCTAGTATTTTTTTGATCTACCAAGCATGTCAATTCACACCTCAGCCTCTGATTTCCTCTCCAGCCCATCCTGCTCCACTCTCCTTTTTATATTCATTGTTACAGTCACACTGGCTTTTTTCTAAGTCCTCAAATGTACCCCCCCACCAACCCCAACTCAGAGTCTTCTGTCTCAAACACTCTAGGCCTACTCCTGTCTCTGCTGCAATAACATTGACTCACTCTTCAGCTCCTACCCTCCAAGAAGCCTTCCCTGACCTCTTATCCTAGTTAAGATCCTCATCTATATGGACTCATTACCAACTGCACTTTTCCTTGAAGGCACTGGTCACAACTCTAATTAAATAAGTACTTCTAAAGATGATACTTGCTCAATGTGGGTCCTCCTTGCTAGGATGTGCACTCCCTGAGGTCAGGGTCTTCGTTCATTGTCATATTGTCAGAAGCTAACACTATGTTTGGCTCATCATATGTGCTCAGTGACTGCTTTTTTGAATGGATGAACGGTTTTAATACAACATGGAAAATATAAAGATGGAGGCAGAGAGACTGTAAAATGAAACAGAGATAAGTGGCGTTTCACTTAGCCAAGGAAGTTGACTAGGGTAATTGCTATTGTGTGACTCAGATGATGGTCTTGGACACAAAATCCGGGAATACAGTGGTCAGCAATGTAGTGCTTATTTTAGCTTCTGTCTCTGGCTTGGCCTCTTCTTTGTCTCTCCAAGAATGGAACCCCTGGAAAGCCCAAGGCAGCTTAGTAGCTATCACTGTCCACTAGTTGTAGGTGGAGCAATAAATTAGCCCATCAGGTAATCTGAGTTCTCTTCTTAAGTCTGCTGCTATGACCACAGATCATCTAGGTTTTTCTATAAAACAATACAATTTGGGGCTGGGCTTGGTGGCTCACACCTGTAATCCCACTCTGGGAGGCCCAGGTGGGTGGATCATGAGGTCAAGAGATCGAGCCCATCCTGGCTGACATAGTGAAACCCCACCTCTACTAAAATACTAAAATTCAGGCATAGTGGTGCATGTCTGTAGTCTCAGCTACTCGGGAGGCTGAGGCAGGGGAATCGCTTGAACCTGGGAGGCAGAGGTTGTAGTGAGCCAAGATCACGCCACTGCATTCCAGCCTGGTGACAGAATGAGACTCCATCTCAAAAACAAAAACCAACCAAACAAAAAACCCCACAATAGTATGATTTGGGAGATTGGTTGTCTTCCCCATAATTCAGGAAAGAACTATAAGAGGATTTGTTTAACCTACATATATGTACATTGAAAATCCCACCATTTTCATGGGGGAGCCATATCATCCTTATTTCCCTATTTCTTATGCCACAAACACTGGATTAAGAAAGCCAAATAATTGTAAAACCTAGTACTCTTTGAAATTATAATACTTTCTATGGAGAGACCATTTTATGCTAAAACCTTTATTTTTAAAGTACCAAGTCCTACATAACATCCCAGGGGACAGAAGCACCTGGGGATTTTTAAGACACTTTCAATCCAATCAGTGTCAGCGTTCAGTCATTGAGTGGATGGTGCAATAGAACCCTGAGGATTCAGATAGAAACTCTGTCCTCGAAGAGCTCATGCTGAGATCACAGTCATATAGCTATATTATGATAATGTAGTCCACAAATAGATGTATGTACAAGTTATAAAGATGGCCCAGAGAAGGACAAATCTTTTTGAGGGATCAAATCCTGATGAGGCAAGACCTCAGCTGGGTTGTTAAGGATGGAGAAAAGGAATTCTAGGGAAAGGAAATAGATACTCAAAGGTACATCTTCTGATCACAGGATAATGCTTCTGGCCTGTACCAGCAAGAAGTGGTGTGGGAGGTGAAGGACAGAGACCAAACCATGAGGGGTCTATGTGCCATATTAATTGAGAAGCAAGGACTTGGTTCTGTAACTCAGGGGACCCTTGAAGTTTTCGAGTAGGGACAGATATAATCAATTTTGCATCATCTCTGTGGCAATGTGGAGGATAGATAAGGGAAAAGTGGGTCTAGAGTCAGGGCTGGCCAGCAAATAAACGGAGAGACCAGCTGGACCCACCTGTCCCCTCAGCCTGTAGAAAATTGTAGGAATATTCATCCACATAAAATTCCAGGGTAAATTTGAGTATCCATAAACTAAAACCATGTACTGTATAATTTTAGACACAAGAAACTGAAGGATATCATGTTATTTACATAACATTTAGAAAGCTACTGTACTTCTTGAATGTTTATCTGGCCCCGCTATAATAAGTGAAGGTTTTACTCTTGAAATAGTTGCTAAATAAATTATCTGTGTGCTAAAGATAATAACCTTAGGTCACACACCTTTTCCTTTCCCTTAGAATAGCTGGAGGGAGGTACAGCTTGTTCATCAGAAACGACTTTTGCACAACTTTATGAGACAGTTGCAGGTGGGCAGTGTGGTTCTTGGACCACCTGAGTTTGTCCTTGTTGCCCAAAACAAAGCAAAACAATGAGGGCATTTAACATCGCTTTATTTTGTGTCCTCGCATGGGACTTCAAAATAATTAGGACTCTCTTATTCCTTAATTTTTTCATAGTCTTGGCAGATCCCCACATCAGTATTAGATTTTGGCATCTTGCTGCTTTCTGTGGAAAAGCACCCAGGTTCCAAATAAATTTGTGTATGAAATTTTCCATTACCTGGCACTGGTTTGTCACCCACAATCTACTGTTTAACATTCATTGTACTAATTTGTAAACATAATCGTTGTCATGCAGACAAATGGATAAACAAGGACAGACAGATAATGACATCCTTAGAGACGGCATGTAGTAGTTACAACCAACCTTCGGGTTCTACATTTTTGTGTTTTTGCTGCTGTGGACTGATGAACACAGAAACCATTGTCTTTTACTATGTAAATCTACACTCAGAGGAAAGGGTCAGCCTCTGGCTTGACAGGATTAGCAAGGTTTTAGAGATTACTAAAGGTCTCTAAGGGAGCTGGTGAATGTGTAATAAAATTACTCTTCAGGAAACATTGATAGTTTTTATCACAGCTAAGGAGTTGGGGCTGAGCAGTTTTAGAAGGCTATGGTTAGGCAAATGTGAAAACCTGGACAAGGAATGGAATCTGTGGACCCCCAGTTATTATTCCAAAATAGCCCTTGTAAAAGCACCCGTGTGCACTCCTCATTTGCAGGAAGTTGTGGGCTCCTTCTGCCAGCCTGGGGCTCCCTGGCCTGTGAGCGTTCCTCACACCAAGTGCAAGTCCAATCAATGGTGGTTGAATGGAGCCACCTTTCTCGCCAGTGCCTCTGATTGGCTGCTTCTCCCCCACCCTCTGGCTGATGTCATTTTCCCCTGTTTCTGAGGACCAATCGGGATGGACACAAACGACACTTCCTTGCTGTCCTTTGCCTTTCTCTGAATACTACCTAGTTAAGGATATTTGTAATATGATTGCTAGCTATAAAATATACCTCTTTTTCTATTATTTCCCTATTTGTCTACTTTTTTTTTGATTGATAGTTTGTTCTTCATGTAAACATCCTGGTTACTAAAACTATACATTCATGTGTTGGGATATTTTCTTCTCTACAATCACTGGTCTTTTAACTTGTAACTTCAAGTTGTATAAAATAATCTTTTTATTCTATAAGATAGTCTTTATGATTTACTTTTCTCCTGTTCATGTTTGCTGTGTTAGAAGGAACATGGTGTCAGGGTTAGGAATACATTCTAGTTTACCTTTGTTGAGGTCCTGGGACTCCATTTACCAGCTCTGTGATCTTTGTTGAGTTATCTGCCTTCTCTGAATCTCTCATTTGCAAAACAGGGCTATTATGAGGTTATGGGAATGAAATGAGTTAAATACATAAAGCCCTTGAACAGTGCCTGGCTTGTATTTCATTCCACTTGTTTGCTATTATAATTTTTTTCTAGGATATTTGTTCTAATTTCATCTTGTCTTTATTTAGGGTCATTTCCCAACTATATTAAATAAAATAAAATAAATAAAAATGCCCCCTCTGTTGTGATCCATGCTACTATACATATGTGTAGTATATGAGTAGTGTATAGTATGGAAGTACATACTATACTTACAGCTTGCCCTCCGAAGTGGCTCTTCACCAGCTGTGTGTGAGAGTTCCTGTTTGTCTATGGACTCTCTTCATGTCAGGCTATTTAACTTTGACCCATCTGATTCTTGTAGAATGGTATCAATTGTTATAATCTGTATCTTTTTGATAATTGAGTTTGAATGTATTTTCATATGCTTATGGGTCATCCGTGACTTCCTTCTCTGTAAATTGCCTTTTCACATGATTTGCCCAATTTTCTTTCTTTCTTTTTTTTTTCTTAATGATTTGTGGGAGTTCTTTAAAGATTCTGGATAGAAATTCTTTGTATACAACATGTGTTGTATTCTCCTAGTGTTGCTTAACTTTTGACTATGTTTATTGTGTCTTTTGACGTACAGTAGTTTTTTTAATTTTTTTTTTTTTTTTTTTTGAGACAGGGTCTGGCTTTGCGACCCAGGCTAGAGTGCAGTGGTGTGATCACAGCTCACTGCAACCTCCAACTTCCAGGCTCAAGGGATCCTTTCATCTCAGTCTTTTGAGTAGCTGGACTACAGGCATGTGACATCATGCCCTGCTAATTAAAAAAAAATTGTAGGGATAGTCTTGCTATGTTGCCCAGGCTGGTCTCAAACTCCAGCCTGGGCCTCAATTGATTCTGCCTCAGCCTCGCAAAGTACTGGGATTACAAGCATGAGTTACCATGCCCAGCCAGTAGTTTAAAATTTTGATGCAATCACATGTCCTTGCAAGTTAATTTTATAAAATCAACAAATTTGTTGAAGAATCCATCTGCCCCTACCTATTTATAATAACATCCCTATCATACATCAAGTTCTCTTCTTAATATGAATGTGTTTCTGAGTTCTATTTTTGACCCCACTGTTCCACTTGTCTATTTCTGGGCAGTGCCACACTATTTTAATTACTATTGCTTAGTAATGTGTTTGGATATCTGGTATGAAAAGTCCTGTCATTTTTTTCAGACTTTTCTTAGTCCTTTGATTCTTGGTGCTTTGCTCTTCCATCAAATCAGATTATCATGTGCCTCAAAAGACTATTGGTGATTTTAGTAAGAAATGCATGAAGTTATGAATTCACTTTGGAAAAGTTTACATCTTTATGATAAATATTTTTTCTATCTATGGATAATTTTTCCTTCTATTTATTCATACGTGCTTATGCTTTCACTGAAGTTTTGAAATTTTTTCTCAAAACAATCCATACATTTTAGCTTTTGATTTATTTCTAGGTATTTCAGGATTCTTGTTGCTATTGCGAATAATTTTTTTTTCAGTTATTATTTTTTCCATACTCTCTCTCTCCCTGGGTGTTCTCATATGTTCCCTTGGCTGTAAATCTCATTTGTATGTCAAATACAATTCAATTGATTTCTGCCTGTCTCTCTTGAGATTTCTCAATCCTCATGACCAATCATTCCGTTTTACAGACACTTGAAGGTTTCAGAAGTATCTCAGACTGAACATGTCTAAGATTGAACTCTTGATTCTTCTCTTTCCCATCCTTAAATCATTCCCCCACCTTAGAAAAACAATTGGTCATCTACCTAACTTCTCTTGGAGACATCCTGGATGCCTGTGTTTCCTTGCCGACATTCAGTCTGACTTCACGTCCTATTCATTGTTAGGTTTCTTTTCTTGCTAATGCTGTACCCTGACCGTCCCAAGACCAGTCTATTAGGTGGCATCATCAGCACTTAGATCTTTAGAAGCATCTCAGGCTTAACCTGTTTGGAACATAGTAGGTGCTCAATTAATATTTGTTGAATACATAAATGTCCAAAACTGTACTCTTACCTTTTTACCCCAGCCTTTCCGACCTCAGTAAATTGCTTCATTGGGCATTTGACTAAGTCGTAAGTCTGACAGTCATCCTTACCTTATCCTTTCCAACAAATTGCACATCCAGTCTATCCTCACATTCTATTAATTTTGCCTCTAAAATCCACCTCCACTGCCAATGCCCTCATTAAAGTCTCCGTCATGTCTCATTGGTTTTCCAGATTCCACTCCTGCTTACTTGCAATCTATGTTGCAAGGAGCTTGAGTGTTCTTCATGGAACCTGAATTTGAAGATTTATCTCCTTTAGTCAAGACCTTTCAACACCTTCATATGTCTCCCATTCCTTAGCTCACTTTCAAGGGCCTGCCTGGTCTTGCTTATGCCTCGCCCGGACCTCAACGTTCCCTCCTTCACTGTGCTCCAGCCACCATGTTCTCTGGTTTCTTGGGCATGTCAAGTCTCAAGTCCTCTTTCTGGAACTGTTTTTTCCTTCATGTATCTTTTTGATGGCTCCCATGTATCTTTTTGATCTCAAATTAAATTGCATTTCTTCAGGAATCCTTCCTTAGCCCTCTAATCTAAATTTGTCTCATTGCTATGTTGTTTCCTACCACCCAGTTGCTTCCTTTTAGAGCCTTAATCACATTTCTGTTATATCTTGGATATACTACTCATGGGGTAAGAGATGGTCTGTTAATGTCTTCTTCTCTGTACCCTAAACTCTGTGAGCATAGGAACCTTCTTTGTCTTGTTCACCATTTAAATGTACTCATAAATCTTCAAATGGATGACTGTTATTATTGTATTTGGCTGCATTTACCTTCAGTCATCTTATGTGTATATTCTTTGCCCATATAGCCTGATGTCATCTGCCTTTCCTGTCAGTGAGGTCTATTGTGCTCATAAATAAATTGTCTCAGTAGCTCCTATCTACTGTTCAGAGGATCCTTGTCAGCCTTAAAGTTAGCACCAAGAATTGCTCTCCAGGGTACTAATATCTCACCTATTCAAGGCAGGATCTGGGTGTCCGGTTCTCCCCTGGCTCCTGGCCCAGCCCCTGGTGAGGGTGCTACCTCTGGAGGTGACTGAGGATAACAGAGGGAGCTGTAAGTTCTCTCTAGCTGATTGCCACATTGACTCTCAACTGGCTTCAGCTGGGATGGCTGGCCACCCCGAGTTTCTACCATATAATTAATGACCTAGTTTACTGCTGCTTTCAGTCTATATTAATAGAGGTATTTTCTTATGTCAATACAGCTTCTTCATAAGTATCTTTAAAAACAGATGGCTAATATTAAGTTGGTCTTCAAATGAATACCTAATACTTCTGTAATTAGCTAATTATAAGAATATTAATAATTAAATAACAATCAAATCCTTACTGCTTACATTGTATTTGCATATTTTGCAAATATACAAGATCTCCCCACTCATCTTCTCTTCTTTAATAAGTTAGGCTGATTTTAAGAAAGATACAGAATAATGAATGCTTCACTTTTTCTGTTTTGGTAATTTCTTTACCACTCCTGTTTCTGGAGAATATGCAGAAATTAAGTTTGGGATTCTCCTACTATCCTCCCCCTGTCCTCATCGGAAAGTAAAATTCCACTTACAATTTTCCATGCATATTATTACTTTCTTATTGAAAATATATTTTATTTCTGTTTCTCTTCACATAATGAAAGGTTAAGAGATTTTATTGCTCTCAAGGACATTGATATTTAGAGAGTAAATGTTAAATTGTGAAATGGAGGCAAGGTTTATAAAAAACTCATTGAAGATTTATAAATATTTTAAGACTCAAAGTTAATTCTTCATGCTTTGAAATAATTCAGTATTTTAAATGTTGACACTTCATCTTGTTCTTAAAACTAATTTATGAAAATTGCAATTCCCAGTTACTTCCACCTCCTTCTTGCAATTTTTTCATTTTTTTGACACAGAGTCCCCCTTTGTCACCCAGGCGGGAGTGCAGTGGCGTGATCTTGACTCACTGCCACCTCTGCCTCCCGGGCTTAAACGATTCTCATGCCTCAAGCTCCCAAGTAGCTGGGATTACAGGCATGCACCACCACTCTTGGCTAATTTTTGTACTTTTAGTAGAGATGGGTTTCACTATGTTGGCCAGGCTGGTCTTGAATGCCTGACCTCTGTTGATCTGCTCACCTCAGCCTCCTAAAGCACTGGGATTACAAGCGTGAGCCACTGCACCGGCCTTTTCCTCACAGTTTTTTTCTAATCAATTGAAGGCATGGGGGGATGGTGTGGATTTTGGGAAATGACAGCCATGTACTAGAAAGAATTAGGAAAAAGGAAAGGGAAGGCTTAGAAGAAACATGACCTCATTTTCTCAAGTCTTCTCTGCTTGGTGAATTTATGGGGGAATTCTGTGTCCTGTGGAGAGCATGCTTAGGTCATTGAAGGGAACTCTTCCATTCTGTTCCTTAAAATAGGAACAAAGAAAGAGGCCTGGGATAGGTAATTTATTATAACTGTCTTCACCTGACTCTAGTGTCAGGCATGTTGCAGTGATGTCATCCTCTGGACTGTGAATGACCAATTGATGATACCACTGAGGCTTCATCTCCCCTGCATGGACAGGGTGGTATGGATTATAACAGACAATTGATCTCACCAGTCACTCATAAGTTGTGCTGATTCTTATTTATTTACCTTCTCTGGGCCTCAGTTTCTTCATCTGTAAAATAAGGATACATGTAATCTACCTCCTAAGATTATTACCAGGGTTAAATAGATTAATAAATGTCATGAGCTTGGAAGAGTGCCTGACTCACAGTGAGCTCTCAATCAATAGTACTATTATGTGCTGTTGTTAATAACTTATACTTCTCAATGGATGTGATTTAGCAACTAGTAAAATAACATATTTCTGGGTTTTGTAATCCATAATTTTAAATGGTCTGGCAGCTCACATACCAAGAATCATGCCAGACAACTCAGATCATCGAGTTTCCTCTATGGTGTAAAATGCATGTCCTTTCTGCAAAGAGAGCCGAGCCCCAGGTTTGGTGCCTGGAGGTGAAAAGAGGGTATGTTAGAGGTTGAGTCTTTGCCAGAGTGAAGGAGGAAGCAGAAAGAAGAATCCTTCTAGCCCAAAGAAGAGTGGGAAAGGAGAGAGAAAGAGAGAGAGGAAGCTAAGGAGACAGACGTTTGTTTTCTCTTCTCTCTAGGTGAAACCTCGATACCATGGTGGGGGATGTGGTATGCTGTGGTAGAATAATCCAGATAGGTTTGAAATTGGTGGTGTGTGTATGAGGGGCAGTGACACATTTCAACAAGAATAGTGTAGTGGGGGCGCTGCGAGCCTCTAGAAAAGGCTGCCCTCAGCCTCATCCAGCATGACTATGAGTGACTGCACAGCTTTGGTTGGGAGGCTGTCTAAGCCAACGGCCCAGAATAACACTTTTGCTTCCCCACTTGTAATGCATGGAAACCAAACATTTCCTCAAATAGATGTGAAGGAGCTGGGAGGACAGCTGGACCAGAATAGAAGGCTACTGAGTTAGGAGCCCGGTGATCAGTGGCTTTGGTTGGATCAAGTGGTCAGTAGCAATATGTGTCATTCATGCTAAAAGGTGGGTGAGACCAGATGAGGCACCCGATGGCAGAGCCCAGCAGAGAAGGACACCACCCAGACAACCACCCCTTCCCTCACTGCCATGAAGATAGTCAGCTTTGTCATACTCTTATCCACCTAGAGAAGGAAGAGAGGGAGGTGAGAAACAGTTGTGTTAGGGAACTGAAGTCTAAGTGACTACAAAGTAGGAAGGGATGATTTCAGCTAGAAGTGATCAAGGCACTATAAATTTAGAGTTTTGGTTGCTCTCTCCCTTCCACTTTCTTTCTCAGCCAATATTCATCATGGGATGAGTTTGTAATATCACATGAATTCTACAATTACAAAGAAATAAAAAAGTTGTTCTTTTTAGTAAAATCAATCTCAATTTGAATACATTTGAAATTTCTTGCTTTCTTTATTAACCTGAAGTTTTCTTCTTCAGTATATATTAAACATTTCATTCCTTAATTCACATAATAGATCTGGAGCCTGATCATTATTTTCCTTTGGAGTTTTGATATGTAAAGCCAGCGTGTTGCTCTCACATAGAGTTCAGGTCCCGGGTGGAGAGTGAAGGTCGAAGCTTGTCTCCTGCTCTTCCCATGTTGAGTTCTTTATACCAAGAGAAAAGCAGACCTTTGCTCATGGTTGTGAGGAAGCTGAGTGAAAGAATTGAAAACTATTCTGCTTTCAAAATACAGACCTACATCTATCTGCCCTTCATTCTGCCAACTCTATACCCATTTACATGTCTGACTTCCTGTGATGCCATGCAGATATGAAGGGGCATGTGGGCTGCAGCATGTCAACTTACCACTTACATTGTCTTTCCTTTCCAGAGGATGCCCAGAACTGAGGGCCATCTGCAGCTTTCATGACATGATTATGCCACATCCCATTGCTTTCTCAGAAAAGATGATAGAAAGAAAGGAGGAAGAAGGGCAAAAAAATCCACTTTGGGCTGATAATTTTAATTTCCACTTCCAGCCTCTTTAGGGAATGGCAAAGCTGTGTTTAAACATATCACGACACAGGTGGTTACATAGATCTTAATGCCATCTCTAGGACGTGTAATGAAATGTGTATGTAATGACTAAAGCTTGCTAATTAATTTGCACAAATTAGAAAAAGGTATAGTGTGTTTTTTCCCCTAAAGAGCCGAGTTTTAGAACTTTCAAGGTTAGTTAGGTACTTTCCTCTGTTGAGCAGATATTTTTGCCTGAACCAGAGCAGAGTCCCCGATGAAACATGGGGCTGCTAGAGAGCATCTGGGGACAGGAAGTAAGTGGCTAAGGGCTCTGCCGCTGTTGTGAAGGACACCCTTTGTTCATTCCCTCATTTTTAATCAAACATCTTCTGAACACCTGTTCTGAATCAGGCCTGAACAAGGCTTATAGACAACAAATTTAAGGAGACAGTGAAACAGTAAGAGTAGCACTAAAATTTCTAGATGCTTTCCTAGAATCATTCACAGGACACAGAGTAAGGAGGCATGATCATTACTCTTTAGGGGAAGGGAAAGATCTGGAAAGGCTTCACAAGGAGTGTCTTGACTTTGAGCTGAACCTCAAGGCAATGGAGGTATTTGTTGTGCAATTGTCGAGTGGTAAAAGACAGGGGAAGGAGCCCTATGGGATGAGTTCCAAAGGCTTGAGATAATCTTATCTCTTAGGGGCTAGGAATGATTGGGTTGGGCTGAATGCACTTACCAGAGGAGGGATCCTTCTTGAATTAAAAGCCTTATTATTAAAGAAAGATCATCTTCCCGTAGACTTTTTGCCTACCTTTTATTGACTGGAATGTGGTCATATGGGGGAGTTGTATAGATTAAACCAGGCATATAGCATGGCCAAACAAAATCAAGGTTTGTTACTGAATAAGGGGAGAGTGGATATTAGGCAGTCTACTAGTCATATTAATCTTTAGGAGTTTGCTATTTTAAAATTATTATTGTATGATGTTGGGGATTTTACTTAAATTCTTCTGGCTTCAATTTTCTCATCTGTAAAATGGAGATAGTAGGAACTACCTGGAGGGTTGTTTTGGGGAATCACAAATGTTAGATATAAAGTATATGGAACATACTAGGTGCTCAATAAATGGTGGAGAGGTTTTTGTTCTCCTTTCTTTGGATCCTTCCATTCGCTTTCTTCTCCTTCTTTGAATGCTTGCTTCACTTTTCTCTTCTCTTTAGTTTTAGATTATATGGAAACATCTGGAAAGCCTGGAGATTATCTTTTACAATTTCAAATTTGTTTATTTTTCTCTTCATCCTGCCAGAGAGCTCATAATCATCTTTGCTTGCAATTAGGTGGTATGTTTTGTGAAAACGTCATGCAGTGTTTATAATTTGTTTTTAGCCACTAAAGTAAATAAAGATGTGATTAATGCTTAAGTATCATCAGAGATACACAGTGAGATAAATAGAGTGTGTCTAAAAAATTCAGCAGAATTAGACAGGTCATTTGAATGAATTCTCATCAGCGAAAGGAAAATAGAATTTATTAAGCAAGTTATTTACATTAGTCACAGTGCTAGGTTCAATTTTTTATTTACCTTATTTCATTTCATATTTCAAAGGACCCCTGAATTAAGTATTATTATTGTTACAGGAACTGAGTGTACCAGTTAGGAATGTATTTGGTTACTTGTAACTGAAATAATAGTGGTTTATACAAGGTGGAAGTTTGTTGTCTCTCATGTAAAAGGTGTTCAGAGTTCAAGAGTCAAGGCCTGAAGCAGCAAACTCCACGGTCCTCCAGGATTCAGGCTCCTCCAGTCTTTTTCTCTACCACCTCACAGGAAGTGGCTTCACCTGTGAGGTTGAGCTGTGGTCCAAGATTGCTGCTGCACCCAGGAGTAAACTGCTAGACCACAGTTTGTGCACATTTTTATCCTCACTAGATAATCCCAAATTGTTTCCAGAAATGCTCAGTCTTTGCAAACACACATAGAACAAGGTCATAAAGCAAATTTGAACAACCGCTGGAGTCATTGTCATAGTGACTGCTTTCTCTAACTGTGTTAAAACTAGAAGCCAACGTAACAAAAATAACTCCATGCATTTGGGATTTTTACAACAGATTTTGTAATAACTGATGAATCTGAGAAGAACTCATCCATAATTAAAATGAAGATTAACAATTTATATTAATATTTGTGTTATGCAGCTAAAGTTGTACAGTGGAAAAGGTTATAGTCATATATGAAGCATTTGACTCAATAAGAAAGAAAAAGCAAGAACACAAAGATAAAGAAAATGGAAGAAAAAAACTATTGGCTGGGCATAGTGGCTCACACCTGTAATTCTAGCACTTTGGGAGTCTGAGGAGGGAGGATCACTTGAGCCCAGGGAGATCCTGTCTCTACAGAAAAAAAAAACAAAAACTGAGTGTAGTGGCATGCACCTGTAGTCCCAGCAACTTGAGAGGCTGAGGTAGGAGGACTGCTTGAGCCCAGGTGACTGAGGCTGCAGTAAGCTGTGATGGCACCACTGCACTCTAGAATGGGCTACAGAGTGAGACTTTGTCTCAGAAAGAAAAAAAGAAAGAAAAGAAAAAAGAAAAAAGTTATTAGTGCATCCAGAAATGAATAAACTAGGGGAAAAAAGAACAAAGACAAGAAAACAATTTCCTTACTTTTGAAAAAAGTAATGAAGTAGATAATTTCTGACAAGAGTACTCAAGAAAAATGAGAGAAGATACAAATATAGAATATAAACTATAAAGGGGATTATAATTACAGATTTTACTACAGATTTTAAAAACTGTAAGAGAGCACTACAGATAATATGAACTTGAAAAGTGAATGATTTTTTTCACCAATATAAATTTGAACAATGTGTAAGGTGTGGTCCTACTTTTTATTAACTATATATTTACATGTAAATATTCTCAAAGAAGAAAAGTTAACATATTTTACAAGTGGCTAACATATTTTGCAAGTGGCTAACCATGGGTAAGCATTTAGGAATTTGTATTCTTTTTCTTTCTTTTTGTTTTTTGAGACAGAGTCTTGCTGTGTTGCCCAGGCTGGAGTGCAGTCACAGTCTTGGCTCACTGCAAACTCTGCCTCCTGGGTTCAAGTGATTCTCTTGCCTCAGCCTCCCAAGTAGCTGGGATTACAGGTGCCCGTCACCACACCCAGCTAATTTGTATTTATTTATTTTTGAGATGGAGTTTCACTCTTGTTGCCCAGGCCGGACTGCAATGATATGATCTCGGCTCACCACAACCTCTGCCTCCCAGGTTCAAGTGACTCTCCTGCTTCATCCTCCCAAGTAGCTGGAATTACAGGCATGTGCCACCATGCCTGGCTAATTTTGTATTTTAAGTAGAGATGGGGTTTCTCCACGTTGGTCAGGCTGGTCTCGAACTCTCAAGCTCAGGTGATTTGCCCTCCTTGGCCTCCCAAATTGCTGGGATTATAGCTGTGAGCCACCGCACCCAACCTGGCTAACTTTCATATTTTTAGTAGAGACAGGGGTTTCACCATGTTGACCAAGCTGGTCTCGAACTCCTGACCTCAAGTGATCTGCCTGCCTTGGCCTCCCAAAGTGCTGGGATTACAGGTATGAGCCACAGCACTGGGTGTATTATTTTCATCCATCCGAGTTTTCTAAGTTTCAGCAGTGAACATAGATTTTTAAATCCACTAATGGACTGGAGGTGAGGAGCTGCAGAAGTGTCTGTGGGTCACATTCCCTCAGGGCCCATCCCAAGCTTACTACTGGTCCCTGACAGGGACCCTTCTGACTACAGAAGGGTCTCTATTGTTGTGAAGTCTCCAAACTCCATTCACTACCTTTCTCTTCTGGAGTGATTTGTTTCCCCAACTTTCAGTCTTTTTCACCCTAGGACATAGACCCACGGATCTCTGAGCCTTCTCCCACCCCTGGGTCCATCTCTAGTCCCCTGAAGGCTAGTTTGGCCCTGGAACCTGTCTATTTCTTGGGAGGAGGGTTGAGTCTTTAAGAAGCACAAAGCAGTGTTGGACCTGGTTAAAGTGCTCAGGATGTTGGAGTCACACAGATGGGGATTCAAATCCCTTGCTGTCTCTTACTGGCTTATGGACTTAGTCGTGTTCCTTAGACTCTCCATCTTTAGTTTGTTGATAACACCATGTTATAAAATGAGATAAAGTATGCAAAACAACCATACACAATGGTGCTCAGTAAATTGTTACTTCTTTGCTGTTAGTATTTGCTTCATTAAAGGAAAAACTTTTAATAAATTCAGTTTAACAGAGTTTAATTCAGCAAAGAACAATTCACAGATCAGACGGTCCCCAGAACCAGAACAGGTTCAGAGGGACTCCAGGGCCACCACACGGTCAGAAAACGTTGATGGACAGAGAAAGGAAAGTGACAAATAGAAACCGAAAGTGAGGTATAGAAACAGCTGGACTGGTTACAGCTGGAACTTTCCTCATTGGAACACAGTTGGCTGTCTGTGATTTGCCAAAGCTCTGTCATTGGCCAAAGCTCTGTGATTGGTATAAGACTGGGTTACAATGTACACACCCAGTTAGGTTACAATTTACTATGTACAAATAAACCATTAGGCGGAACTTAAAATATGTAAGGATGTGGCTTTAGGCTAAAGTTAATTTAACAGCCTGTATTTCCACGGAATTTACTAGTAATACTGATGTGTTAGGAAACGATGACTCTTGTTTAGCATGTGGGGCTTAGCGGTTTGAAATTGGAGGGTGGCATGGGGCCAACAGTTGGGGAGGCAGTATACAGAACCACTTAACCAGGTACCCCAAATAAGTGCTGTATTTCTGCCACTGGGGAAAAGAGTTAGGAGGCTAGTCTTTTCAAAAATATAAACATTTTACTAAAGGAGGGAGAAAATATTATTTTGAAAGTAAGATGTATCTTCAGGTGGTTGTGCTAGGAATGGCGGGGTTCTTCCAGGGAAGAGAATTGCTTTTTTCATGACCATGCATTGATGGATAACTAGAGGTGACGCTGCCCCCTGGCGGACATGATCAGGGGAGACAGTGAGGGAAGTTGTCATGGAGTAAGAAACAACTTTCCCTCAAAGTGCTGGGGGAAAAGATGGCTGGGCAGGGGTGCAGATGGGCACACAGTGACCCAGGCATCACATCAGCGGGAGCAGTGAATGGGATTTGAGAATTCAATTAGGGAAGGAATTCAGAGTCACAGTGGACTTCAAATCTTCTTATCCCATACTAGTTATTTCTTTAAAAGTTGGGGTAAGAGCTAGATTTTTCTGTTATTTGTGATGGGTGCCTGAGCTGTTTGGGAAAAGGTGATCCTAGCAGGCTGGAGGAATTGGGAATATCTGGATTGCCTGTGAAAAGCTGAGTAACATAGTCTCCATGTGCTGGGCATCTGAACAAATTACTCTTGAAGGTTAGTCCTGAAATGTTTCATTTCATTATTGCCCATGGGAGGAGAAACTCTAGCTGAACTTAGCAAACTATGAAGGACTTGGGGAAGGGCTTAGCAGACGTTTAGGGTCTTTGCAATGAATCTAACCCTATAAGTCAGCTGTAGCTTCTCATTGGTCTATACATACCTGTCTGGATAAAGGGCTCCTTTGAATATATCTGATCATCTCCTCCTTTGGAAATTCAGCAATCTCTCCTAGGAGACTGCTACTCATCCTACCTCTCTGAATTCCCGTTATGCCTTCTTCCTGCAGCTTGAAGGCAGGTCCACTCCTTGTCCTGGGAGCTTCCCTTGCCTGATTCCTCACTGAGTTCACATCTTATCCATGCCCAAGGTTGTGCCCCCTTCCATGAGGTGAAGGGCTCTCAAGATGAGAGCTTTAGGTCCTGAGTTTTGGATGCCCACTTCTTCATGGATGTTCTTGGCTCTTTAAACTCACAGTATCTCAGACCAATGGGATGATCTCCCTCTTTCTCATCTAGTTAGACCTCTGATTAGCTGATGGCACGACTGTGTTCCCAGTCATGTGGGCTAGACACTTCACAGTGAAAGGTAACTCTTGTCCTGCCTCATTGCCTGTGTCCTGGCTCTGTTACCTCTCCCAGTTCTGCAATGCAGACACGATGAGGGCTCTCAGGGTAACGCAATTCACCTCTGTGTATCTGCTTAGGTATCAGCCATTCCCAAGCCCTCATCTTCGGCCAGATGAAATGCTTCTGCCCATAAAGTTTTACCTTGTTCTCTAGCCCATCATATTGCCCTCTCTTCTGTGGACTTTTCATGCCATTGCACCAGCACATTCTTATGTTCTAGAGCATGCTGCCCTTGTATCACACTTTCTGATGTCTGTGGACATTCCTCTACCTACAATGTGAGCTCGTTGTGAGCAGGATGCTTATCTGATCTACCCCTTTCTTCATCTTAGTGACTTGTAGTTATTTGGTCTCAGTAAATGAGAGTTTTCTGGTCATTAGCATATTATGTGCATTCTAATCACTTACTTGCCTGTATCTCCACTGGTGGGTAAGTTTCTTGGGGACTGGACTAAGCATGATTTAGCTTTGTGTCCAGCATGTGAACCGAGCACTGTGCCAGGCACAACTGAAGTATAAAATAAATGTTAAATTTAATGGGTGAAGGTAACTTCATTATCATTTAGTCTTTATTACACCTTAAATAACTATAACATTAAAAGTTTATTTAGGATTAAAAAAAATGAAAGTTTTGGCAAAAGCAGATGGGCCCATAAGGGAAATGGATGAGGAGAGGCTAGAGATATAGAGGAGGAGATCTAGGAGAATGTGGTGTCACAGGAAAGAGTTGAGATGGAGAGAGACTAAAGATGAAGACAACTGGTTTAGCAGCATGGAGGTCCATGGGGAGCTACATAGAGCCATTTTTCCTTGGGAAGAAAGGACCATGAGCCAGAGTGGGGTGGACTATGAGTGAGTGAGTGGGAGATGTAAAGATGGAGGAAAAAAGTATTAATAACTTTTCAAGAACTTGGCCTATATAAAAAAGGAAGGTAATAGGGGAGCAAAAAGACATGGGAGCAGGATCCAGAGAGGCTTTTCTTTTAAAATGGGGCATCATGAGCATCTTAAAAGCTGATGGAGTGGGGAAAACTTCCTGGGAAAAATATAAAACCTTTCATAAGAACTAAGGTACTTAATTACATAAAACTAATTATTTTTGCATGATAAAAGCAGGTGAAATATTGGGAAAGAATATTTTTAACCTACATAACAGATGTGACACACAATTTGGAAGATCACAGACAGAAGTGCCAAAAAATGTATTTGTAACTGCATTCTACCTGCTTCTCAGCTGTCTTTCTATTTGTAGCAGAAGACAACCATGCTAACTGACGAAAAAATTAAAATATCCCCTCAATGTTATTTAGTTTTCTGTACTCGTCCTTAAAAGCCCAGATTATTGGTTCTGTCTTCAAGGAATCCATCCCTTTTCCATGCTTTCCTTGACCTTTGCACACACCTGTATTGGTCAACATAACACTGTTTGTAATTACATTCTGCACATCTGCGTCTCCAACATGACCCTGAGTTTGCTGAAAGCAGAGACACTGTCAGTATCCAGTTTATGCCCATCAACTATGTAGACTCTTGTTGATTCTTGTCGATTGATCGATCTCCTGTGGGCTTTGGCATTTTGTAATGTTAGGCAGGACTATTTCTGCATTTGTCACATTCCTAGAGGGAATGTTTTCAGTCCCCAGCTAGCTCCCCTGTTGCCCCTTGTGATTCAGAGCCCACGTTCTTCAAATGTAACCGTGCTCTGATTTCTAGCCCATCGATTAGTTTTGCCTGTTCTTGAATCTCAGACAAAATCAGCCATAGAGCTTGTTTTCGTTCGTTCAACATTAAGTCTGCAATGTCAAATGTGCTGATGTATGTCAGTAGTTTGTTCTTTTTCCTTGTTGTGTAGTATTTTATTGTACGAATGATGATTGTTTTAATAATAAGCTGTTTTCTTCTTTTTAGAGAAAGGGCTTTTCCTAGCTCTAGAATATTATTTAGTCAAGGATATGTTTCAAAGGTTTTCCTGTCTTACATGGGTCTCTAAAACATAAGGAAAACAAGAGCCCAAGTTTCTTTTTCTCCCTGAAAACACGATTTTTAAAAATACACAGATAAAAATGAATGAACTCTCAGTTGAGCTCCTTTCCACGGAGTTGGGGGGAAGTTGGTCCTGCAGGGTTTTGCTTGTAGGACGTCCCCGAATGTGACCTTGGACTACGGGAGTAGCAGGGGGTGAGCTTCCTGAGTAGCGGGCTCCCTTGCCTGATGCGCATTTATGTCTCCTCCCATCTCCCTGCATCGGTGATTTCCAGTGAGATGAGTCAGAAAACGGCCAAGGAGGGTCCCAGACTCTCCAAAAACCAGAGGTACTCAGAGCACTTCAGCATCCGCTGCTGCCCGCCATTCACCTTCCTCAACTCCAAGAAGGAGATAGTGGATCGGAAATACAGCATCTGTAAGAGCGGCTGCTTCTACCAGAAGAAGGAGGAGGACTGGATCTGCTGCGCCTGCCAGAAGACCAGGTGAGCCGCCCGCCCTGCCCGCTCCGCACCCCGCTCTTCCCGCGGTCGGCTCCGGGTCACGCTCCGACCCGGAAGGCGCTCCAGGGCGACCGGAAGCTGGGTGGGGGAGCAGGGCCTTCCCGCCAGTTTCCAGCTCCAGCCAGCGTCGCTTGAGCAGCCGAGGAGCGCCGTGGCTCCCGCCTCCAGCTTCTTTTGGCCCTCTCAGAACCAGGCGCCGCGCCACGTCCCCTCAGAGGCCCAAGAAACAGCCAGCTACGCCCCCCGCGGTGGTCAGAGCGCCAGCCAAGCCACGGTCCCCTCCGAGGTCAGAGCGTCAGCCACGCCCCCGCCCAGAGGTCCGACCGCCGCCGCCCGCCAAGCAGCGTCCCCCTCAGAAGGCCAAGCAATCGCCGCGCAGCAGCCCCGTCCGAGGGCCAGGCGCCAGCCGCGGGGGGTCCCCCGTCAAAGCTTCTAGGTTCTGGTAACACCATCTCTTCCCTTTTGCTCCCCCAGCCCTAAGGTTAGTAGCTGCGTCCTGCGTTTACTAACACCGGGCGGTCTCCACGGCCCCTTCCCCCTTGTGACCAAGCCTGTGGCGCCAGCTCGCTGCGTCCAGTCCCCTCCGGTTGAAATACCTGGTGTGGCTCCTGGCTGCCTCCCGGGAGCCCTCGCGCCTGCTCCAGGAGGCTGTGGCCGTTGCTTCCTCTGTCTAATGGGACGGGAAGTTGTGTCCATGGAGACGACTGACCGCGGTGCCAGGTTGAATAAACGCGTTGCTCCATGCCCGTGCCTCAGGGCGAGGAGGAATGGTGACTCTGACCAATATCCGTGCCTGTAAAAGGAGAGGGTGATGATCTAGCGGCCCCTCCCTCCGTCATCAGATGACTCGCTTCATCTGACGTCAGCGTCAGCGGCCGTGCCAGTCATCCACTCCCTCACTCACTGGGCAGACCCCACTGCACACCGTGCTGGGGGAAGGGGCTGTGGCGGTGAGCAAGTCGGGCTGCGTGGGATTCACCAGGACTAAGTTCAGATGTCTTGTTCAAATAAGAGAATAGGTGTCGGCCGGGCGCGGTGGCTCACGCCTGTAATCCCAACACTTTGGGAGGCTGAGGTGGGCGGATCACGAGGTCGAGAGATCGAGACCATCCTGGCCAACATGGTGAAACCCCGTCTCTACTAAAAATACCAAAAAAAAAAAAAAAAAAAAAAAAAAATTGCCGGGCGTTGGCGTGCGCCTCTGGTCCCGGCTACTCGGGAGGCTGAGGCGGAAGAATCGCTTGAACCCAGGAGGCGGAGGTTGCAGTGAGCCGAGTTTGCCCCAATGCACTCCAGCCTGGCGAATGAGCAATACCCCCCGTATAAAAAATAAAAAAAAAAAGAATAGGTGTCATCGTGTAGGGATCCGTGCCCTAATGTCTTCATAACGTGCATACACACTGGACCATGAGAACCATAAGCAGAGAGTTATTGGCTCTGCCACAGGAGTTTGGGGCTTTACAAGGGACATTAGGCTAGGATGAGTAGACGGCAAACGCAGGCTGACCCATGTAGACAGAAAAGGAGAGCCAGAGGTGCACATTTACCTACCCTATTTTAGTAGGCCGGTTTGTTTTTTTTCTTTAGATTTTTTTTTTTTTCTTTTTAGGATGGAGTCTCGCTCCGTCGCCCAGGCCGGAGTGCAGTGGTGCGATCTCGGCTCACTGCAACCTCTGCTTCCCAGGTTCAAGCCATTCTTCTGCCTCAGGCTCCCGAGTAGCTGGGACTACAGGGGCCTGCCACCACACCCGGCTAATTTTTTGTGTGTTTTTTTAGTAGTGATGGCATTCTGGTCTCGAATTCCTGACCTTGTGATCCACCCGCCTCGGCCTCCAAAAGTACGGGGATTACAGGCATGAGCCACGGCACCTGGCCTATTGACCTTTTTTTTTTTTTTTTAAGAGCAGTTTACATTCACAGCAAAATTAAGGGGAAGGTACAGAGATTTACCCTATATTCTTGTCCCAACACACACATGCCTGGCCAATTTTTTTTTTCCTACTGTTCTGAAGGTATACAAGCATGCTTACTTTTTAGTCCCTTTACTATTTGGAATTGAATCTGTTTATAAGTTAGTAGTGGGTGTTCATTGTATTTCAGATTCTTATGTCTACTCTGATACCCAGCACTTGTATAGCATCTACTGTGTGTAGCTGTCACGTGATGCCTACTGATTTAGTTGGAAGAAGAGTCAATGGGGGAGAATGTTAAAGATGCCCCTAGAGAATGTGGTTTTTTTTTGGTCACTACTAAGGCCTGGATATCTGCATTTTTAGCAAGCATTCACCCCCACAAGGTACAGTTACATAGACAGTACACAGACGACACAATCGGCAACGCTGACCTAAGTTATCCACAAATGAATATTTCATATAATTTGTGATATGAAGTAAAGAAATGTGGAAAGTGACAAATTTATGGTACCAAAAGTAAAAACATGAAAAAGGCACAAAATTAGGCAAGTTTAATTTGTAAAGAAAGTAACTAGCCACTAAAACTTTAATAGCAAGTTGTATGCCAGGTTACCTAGTCATTAACTGAGACCCTCTATAGGAGCCTGAATAGAAGGGGCCTAGGACAGGTAAGTATTGATATATGGAAGTAGTTAGAAAATATATGAAACAGAGGAAATTAATTGTATAAAGGGCATGTCACCTCTGGTGGCTTTGGGTGGCTGGAGTTCAAGCAGGACGTGGAAAGGAGTTAGAAGACAACGAAAGCAAACTTCACCATACCCACAGATTTGTCTGGCCCTAACCAATTAAATTCAGGAGATATCCTAGTGTTGGTGTGCTTTGACTCCTTCAGTTGACTAATCTCAGTGGGTATCAGAGAAGGTGCCTTCACAGGCTATTATCTCCTCAGCCATTGTCCCTTACCTGGGAACAGAGGATCTGAAAGCCTTCATTAATAATGTCCCATGACTTCACTTATGCACCATCTGAGTCCTACTTGAGATAGTCATTTTTCCTTCTTAGATTTCCAAATGTCTTCAAGGTAACGTATTAGAGCCACTTCTTCACCGTATTTCCTATTCCTTTTATTGATACTGATTGTTTTGAATCTAAGGAGTGAGAGGCAGGTTGGTGGAAAAAATTTGCTCTTAAGCAGAGCTACTAACTTGCACATGAGGAAAGAGTAAAAAAGATTTTCTGAAGCCAACTTGCTTTCTGAAATGGTGCTATTTCTGAGGTATTGCTTTTAGAGGTTATATAATTTTGGCAAAGGCCTAATTGGGTTCTTAATAACTCCCTTGGATAGGTCTTCTCGAAAACCAAAGAATGATGAAATCTTAGAAACCGATTATACGATTTCCAGCATCCTGATTAAACATGGTAGCATTCTTAATATTTGATAGAAGGAAACCCAGGCATCTCCCTCTTAGTTTATTCTGTCCTCTCAGTTCTAAGATTTTAGGATCTCACAATGTTTTCCTTGCCTTTGGGTTTAACAGGTATGTCCTGGGCCTCTTTTGGTTTCAGTGCTCTGCTTTTGGGAGCTGGGGAATTTGTGGTTCTTTGAAAACCGCCATGGCTGTGGGTGGTTAATTTGGAGTCAATCAGTCACATATATTGGGCAGTGCTGTGCTGTGTGTGCCTTTAACTCATTTTTTTCTACACAGCATGCTTTATTAAATTGAGCCCTACATACAAGCAGCCCGGAAGACTGATTTTCCAAGTCACAGCAGAGCTAGGGAAAAGGCCTGAGTTCTTTGCTTTCTGTTCAGGCTCTTGTTCTGCCTGTGCCTCAGATTGCATTATTGCTTTTATGAGTTTGGGTGACTGAACTCTTGAATCTTGCCCTATGTATGCCATATAGTCTATCCTATCTGGGAGCAGGCCTTTATACATCCTGGTGGTCCCTATATCACTATGTGTATGCAAAGCAGATGCTTTTGCAGAGGCCTGGGTTAGCCAGAGAGGCTTTCGGTCCTGGGAGCTGTGTGTTGTTTTGCAGTGTAATAGCCTCTGCCTGGTCACAGGTCCTTACCTGGTCCAGACCACATGGTTAACTACTCCCTCTCTGATAGCCTTAACCCAATTGTCTCTCACCTTCTTCAGCACTCATTTTACAAATCCCCAATTCTAGATCAAGCTCACAACCTGCCTGCATTGGTTTTTCAACTGCTGAGCATGGTCATGTGTGCATACTGTTGAGTTGTTTGGGGAAAGCCTTGTAGCCTGGTGGTTGGTGCCACCACAAATGGATGAACCCCAGCCACTCCCCAGACTATCCTGGCTCCACCAGCCCCCACACATTCATCAGAATATGCATCTGTCTTTAAATCCTTCCCCTCGGCTTCAGGGGATGAAGCCTTCGTTTTCTGATGAGGCCAGTCCCCCACCCTCCCTGTGATCTTCTTCCCTCTTGTCTCCTTTGGTGTCTTGCTGCACAACTTATCTACCTCCCTGACCACTTCAGCCTCTGTATCTTGTCTCTTTCTCATTCGCATTTCAACATGCTTTGCTCTCTCATATTGACTGTATGTTCATGTCTAGCCCTATGCAGTTTTCTTTCTGCCTTAGACAAATTTTAAAATGAATAGTGTAAACTCATCATCTTTACTTCCTCAAATCCCATTTGCTCTTCAATTAATCGTGTTCTGATTTCTTCCCATAGGACCTCCTGATCCTGGAATTCCTCTTGTGCAGATTCCTCCAGATGTAATGATGCAAGGGCAAGAAGTTTATTTGGGAGGTGAAGGGGACACTTAGGGGAATGTGGGATGTAAGACAAGGAAGGGAAAGAGCCAATTAAAAAAAAAAAGCATTAACCAGTTCTCACCATAGGTTCCTGGAGCATTAGTCCTGCTGAGGATCCCTGGGGAATAGTGTAGACATGTGCATCAGTTATCTCATCGGAGGGGTGGAGGAACTGGGATATTTATAACCAGTTCTTATCAGTCATTAGTCAACCAATGGTGCTTGGAGGGTGGGGGCATTTATTCTTTGACACATCTAGCTTGTGAAACAGACAGCAAAGTGGGCTGCAGCAGCAAGGTATAAGCTGTCGGGAAAAGAAAGGCAAGTGCTAGCACCTGGAAGTGGGGCTGAGCACAAGAGCGGTAAGGACAAGGGGTTGTGGGCAAGGCACCAGTAGTGTCTGCTCTGATGGTTACCTGGGGCCTTCATGTTGCTTTTCCTAATGAAAGCTGAATCCAGTCTATATATCAACAGGGCTTTCTTTTGGATTTGTTGGGCTGCTCTCTCACTCAGTCTTTAAACTCTCTGTTCTCTTGGTTTCTTTGACTCTCTTCTTTCTTTTCTCTGCAGGAACTTTCCTCCTCCATCTTCTTGTGATTGCTTCCTTTTCTGCCAATTGCTTAATCTTGAGGTGCTCTAGGGTTCCATACTGAGCTCTCTGCTTATATGATTTTGCCTTCTCTTGTGGTTTTAATTGTGACTCTCATGCTGATGACTTCTAAACCTTAATTCATCCTTGACATTAATATATAAGCCTGTTCACTTAGCATGTCAGTTTGATGTTAGGAAACTTAATCTATCTACACCTGACTTCATTCCTACAAAGACTTGTTCTTCTTTTTGTTTGCTATCTCAAAAAATAACACAGCTGTCCGACTAATCCTCAAAGTTGGAAACCTTAGCACCATTGTAACTTCTGATTTTCACCTGCATATAAATGTCTGCCAATTTGACTTTCTGATGGGAAGGGGTGCAGGATTGAGAACAGGCTAGAAACAAAGTAGAGGGAATGGAGATAGTTGATAAAATAGGGCTCCTCCATAGCACATATGGAAAAACTGTCAGATTGTGCAAAGTAGAGAGAGACCCATTAATAGGCATTAAGATAGAGGCAGGTCATGCCAGAGAATGAGTGAGCTAGAAGCTTAAGAAGGTTAGGGTGCACTTGGAATGTTAGAGGCCTGGTTTCTCAGCAGTAGTTAGGGCTGGCTGACCTCAGCTCAACAGAGCTGTATATAAATCATTTGTTCTTAAGGAGCTCCTTCTCCGATAAAGGAAACAGATTGCCACCTCTGAAATCATCAGTGGAATCACACACTCCACATCCACATTCTGCTTCTCTTCCAACGTGTTTGCCAAATGCCCTCACAGCAACTGTTCTTAAACTTTACCATGCTCCTCCAGTGCTCTGACTCCTCCATTTTTATCTCCATCTATCAGACTCTTCACTTTCCTCCCTTTCCAAATTAGAAATGTTATCCCAACATTTTAATCTCTTTCCCAAATACACTAGAATCCCCTGCCTTCTGAATATCTGTTTTACACTTTTACACCCCTGGGAAAACCCCAGCCTTGGATGAACCCAACTATCTACCTTCACCATATTTGTTTTTGGGCAGCTAAGTATCACTGGGGAAAAGCACACAGCAGAACAACAGTAGCTGGCTTTAAGCAGAATTGTGTTTATCCTATCACTAAGCAGTTTCCTTTTGGGCAGTTATAGTTCAATTGCATGCATTCAGACAAAAAAGGAAGCATGTACCTCAAAAGTGCCATGTATGCATGTGTAGTTTATATACATACACACATACTCCACACGTATCAGGCTTACTAAAGTCTAATTTACATATGGTAAAATTCAACTCTTTAGGCATACATTTCTATGCACATAGTCATATGACTACTGCCACAAGTAAGATACAGAATATTTTCATTGCCCTTCAAAATTTCCTTATATTTCACCTTCTCAGTCAACTCTCTAGCCCCTAGTAACCACTGATCTATCTTCTGTCCCTATAGTTTTGCCTTGTCTAGGATTTCATATAAGTGGAATTATATAGTATAGCCTTTTGAGTCTGGCTTCTTTTACTTAACATAGTGCTTTTGAACCATGTTGCATGAATTAATAGTTTTTTCTTTTTTTATAGTGGAGTTTATATGTGTGCATATATATATATGCACACATGTATATATGGAGTATATATGGATGCATATGTATGTGCATCTATGTGCACCCATGGCCCAAGATTTTAATCTCTTTCACAAATACCCTAGAGTCCCCTGCCTTCCAAACATCTGTCTTACACCCCTGGGAAAACCCCAATCTTGGATGAACACAACTATATATATATATATATATATATATGCATCCATATACAGTTTATATGTATACAGTTTATATATATGCATCCATATATTCTCTATGTATGTGTATGTTTAGATGTATGTGCATATATGTATATACATATATGCACATGTCTGTGTGTACATAATGTACATATATATGTATATAGTATATATATGGATTCACATACCATAGTATTTTACTCACCAGTTGGAAGACATTTGTTTCCAGTTTTGGTGATTATGAATAAAGTTGTAAACATTATGTGAACATAAGTTTTCCTTTCTACTGGGTAAATAACTGAAACTGGTAATGCTGGGTAATATGGTAGATATATGTTTAAGCTTGTAAGAAACAGCTAAATTATTTTCCAAAGAAGTTGTAACATTTTGCATTCCTACCAGTAACCTGAGCTTATTGTTAACACTTGCTACTGTCAGCTTAAAAATTTTATTCATTCTGATAGATATGTAATGATATTCATTGTAGTTTAATTTTCCATTTTCTTAATGACTAGTGAAGTTGAGCATCTTTTAATGTGCATAAAGATAATCCATCAAAGACGCTTACTTGGTGAAATCTCTGCTTAAATCTTCTACATATAAAAATCAGGTTGTTTCACTATTGTATTTTGAGAGGGTTAAAAATATTCCAGATACAAGACATTTATAAACAATATGTTTTGCAAGCATTTTCTCTAAGTCTGTGACTTGCCTTTTACTTTTCTTTTTTTTTTTTTTTTTTTTTTTTCTTTTTTGAGATGGAGTCTTTCCCTGTCACTAGGCTGGAGTGCAGTGGCACGATCTCGGCTCACTGCAACCTCTGCCTCCCAGGTTCAAGCAATTCTCCTGCCTCAGCCTCCCGAGTAGCTGGGACTATAGGCATGCGCTACCACACCCGGCTAATTTTTGTATTTTTAGGAGAGACAGGGTTTCATTATGTTTGCCAGGATGGTCTCGATTTCTTGACCTTGTGATCTTCCCACCTCGGCCTCCCAAAGTGCTAGGATTACAGGCATGAGCCACCACACCCAGCTGCGATTTTATTGTCTTAACAGTGTTTTGTGAAGAGCCAAAATTTTGACAAAGTCAAATTTATCAAATTTTATTATCACACTGGTCTTTAAAAATAAAAAAAAATAATTTTTGATACCCCAGTTCCTTTACCTCTCCAATGAGATAACTGATGTACGTGTCTGCACTGTTCCCCAGGGGTCCCCAGCAGGGTCATACTTTTTGTGTTGTATTTAAGAAGTCTTTTTCTAATTCAAGGTCACAAAAATTTTCTCCTATGTTTTCTTCTAGAAATTTTAAATTCTAGATTTTACCTTTAGAGTATTATCCATTTTGAGTTAATTTTTTGTAATGGTGTGAAGTATGAATTGAGGCTTAATTTTTTTTGTATGTGGTTGCATATGGCTTAGTTTTTTTTGTAATTATTTCAGCATCATTTGTTGAAAAGTTTCTCCACTGAATTACCTTTGCAATCTGGCCAAAAATCTGTTGATCATATATTTATGGGTTTATTTTTAGACTTTTTATTTTTTCTATTAATTTGTATATCTTTCTTTTCACCAAAGCCATACTTTATCACTATAGCTTAGTAGTAAGTATTGAAATCAGTTAGTGTGAATTCTCCAATATTGTTCTTCATTTAAAAAAATTGTTCCGGTTATGTGAGTTTTTTTACTTTTCCATATAAATTTTCAGTGTGTCAGGTTCTACAGTATATTATGGTAGGATTTTTTTTTTTTTTTTTTTTTTTAAAATTGAGTAAACCACAAATAACAGGCAGGATTTCAATGGCACCAAAATTGCAAACAGCCACCACCAACCAAGTTAAAACAAAATTACAGCATAAACCATAAAAATAAAAAAGGAAGAAATAGAGAGATAGGGAAACAGAGGGAGTGCATGTGACTA
>CAUYLG010061825.1:0-53620 GCA_963573385.1 Cacajao melanocephalus
TGGAATTTTAAGTCCATAAAATCACTTTCTTTTTTTTTGTAAATTTCCCAGTCTCAGGTATGTCTTTATCAGAAGCATGGAAACAGATAATACAGTAAATTGGTACCAGTACAGTAGGACATGACTGAAAAGATACCTGAACATGTGGAAGCGACTTTAGAACTGGGTAACAGGCAGGGGTTGGAACAATTTGAGGGCTCAGAAGAAGACAGGAAAGTGTGGGAAAATTTGGAACTTCCTAGAGACTTGTTGAATGGCTTTGAGTAAAATGCTGACAGCAATATGGACAATAAAGTCTAGGCTGAGGTGGCCTCAGATGGAAACGAGGAACTTGTTGGGAACTGGAGCAAAGGTGACTCGTTATGTTTTAGCAAAGAGACTGGTGGCATTTTTGCCGCTGTCCTAGAGATTTGTGGAACTTTGAACTTGAGAGAGATGATTTAGGGTATCTGGCAGAAGAAAATTCTAAGCAGTAAAGCATCCAAGATATGACTTGGGTACTGTTAAAGGCATTCAGTTTTTATAAGGGAAGCAGAGCATAAAAGTTTGGAAAATTTGCAGCCTGACAATGTGATAGAAAAGAAAATACCATTTTCTGAGGAGACATTCAAGCTAGCTGCAGAAATCTGCATAAGTAATGAGGAGCTGAATGTTAATCCCCAAGACAATGGGGAAAATGTCTCCAGGGTATGTCAGAGGTCTTCACATCAGCCCCTCCCATCACAGGCCTGGAGACCTAGGAGGAAAAAGTGGTTTCTTGGGCCAGGCCCAGGGTCCCCATGCTGTGTGCAGCCTAGGGACTTGGTGCCCTGCATCCCAGCCTCTCCAGCCACGGCTGAAAGGGGCCAATGTAGAGCTCAGGCCATGGCTGTAGAGGGTGCAAGCCTCAAGCTTTGACAGCTTCCATGTGGTGTTGAGCCTGCCAGTGAACAGAAGTCAAGAATTCGGATTTAGGAACCTCTGTCTGGATTTCAGAAGATATATGGAAATGCCTGGATGCCCAGGCAGAAGTTTGCTGCAGGTGTGGGGCTCTCATGGAGAACCTCTGCAAGGGTAGTGTGAAAGGGAAATGTGGGGTTGGAGCCCCCACACAGAGTACCTACTGTGGCACCACCTTGTGGAGCTGTGAGAAGATGACCACTGTCCTCTAGACCCCAGAATGGTAAATCCACCAACAGCTTGCACAGTGTACCTGGAAAATCCACAGATACTCAATGCCAGCCCATGAAAGCAGCCAGGAGTGGGGCTATACCCTGCAAAGCCACAGGGGTAGAGCTACCCAAGACCATGGGAGCCCACCTCTTGCATCAGCATGACCTGGATGTGAGACATGGAGTCAAAGGAGGTCATTTTGAAGCTTTAAGATTTGACTGCTGTGCTGGATTTTGGACTTGCATGGGGCCTATAGCTCCTTTGTTTTGGCCAATTTCTCCCATTTGGAACAGCTACATTTACCCAATGCCTGTGCCCCATTGTATCTAGGAAGTAACTAACTTGCTTTTGATTTACAGGCTCATAGGGAGAAGGGACTTGCTTTGTCTCAGATGAGACTTTGTAATGTGGACTTTTGAGTTAATGCTGAAATGAGTTAAGACTTTGGGAGACTGTTGGGAAGGCCTGATTGGTTTTTAAATGTGAGGATATGAGATTTGGGAGGGGTGAGGTGTGGAATAATGTGGTCTAGCTGTGTCCCCACCCAAATCTCATCTTGAATCATAACTCCCACAATTTCCACATGTCATGGAAGGTACCTGGTGGGAGGTGGTTGGATCACGGGGGTGGGTCTTTCCTGTGCTGCTCTTATGGTGGTGAGTTGGGCTCACAAAATCTGATGGTTTTAAAAAGGGGAAGTTTCCATGCACAATCTCTCTTCTCTTGTCTGCTGCCACGTGAGACATACCTTTCACCTTCCACCATGATTGTGAGGTTTCCCTAGCCACATGGCACTGTAAGTATATTAAAACCTCCTTTTATTTTTTGTAAATTTCTCAATCTCAGCTATGTCTCTATCAGTAGTGTGGAAATGGACTAATACATCCATTGTGTATATATACCACATTTATTTTATCCATTCGTCCCCTGATGAACACTTAGGTTGATTCCATATCTTGGCTATTATGAATAGTCCTGCAATAAGCATGGAGGTGCAGATATCTTTTTGATATACTGATTTATTTTACTTTGGATAAATATCCAGTAGTAAGATTGCTGGGGCATACGGTAGTTCCATTTTTTGTTTTTTGAGAAACCTCCATACTGTTTTCCACAGTGGCTATTCTAATTTAAATTTCCACCAACAGTGTTGTAAGAGTTCCCTTTTCTCTACATCCTTTCCAGCAACTGTTATTTTGTCTTTTTAGCAATAGCCATTCTAATTGCAGCAGGATATCTCATTGCATTGTGCTCTTGATTTGTATTTCCCTGATGATTAGTGTTGAACATTTTTAATATACTTGTTGGCCTTTTGTATGTCTTATTTTGAAAAATATCTATTCATTTGCCTACTTTATAATGGGGTTGTGTTTCTTTACCGTTCAGTTGTTTGAATATTCCTTGTATTCTGGACATAAGTCCCTTGCCAGATGAATAGCATGCAAATATTTTCTCCCATTCTATAGGTTGTCTTTTCAATTTGTTGTTTCCTTTACTGTGCAGAAGCTTTTTAGTTTAATATAGTCTCTTTTGTCTATTTTTGTCTTGTTCCCTGTGTTTTGATATCTTAGCCATAAAATCCTTTCCTAGACCAATGTCCCAAAGTGTTTTCCCTATGGTTTCTTCCAGTACTTTTACGGTTTGGGGTCTTACATTTAAGTATTTAATTTATCTTCAGTTGATTTTGTATATGGTGAGAGGTCCAATTTCTTTCTTCCACATATAGGTATCCAATTTTCCAGAACCATTTATTGAAGAGGGTGTTCATTTTCCAATGTAAGTTCTTGGCACTTTTTTTGAAAATCAGTTTAGCTGTACATACATAGATTTATTTCTAGGTTCTCTATTATAGCCCATTGGTCTATGTGTCTGCTTTTATAACAATATCATGCTGTTACAGCCTTATATTTTGAACTTATGTGTTATGATGCCTCTAGCTTTGTCTTCTTCCTCAAGATTGCTTTGTCTATTTAGGCAATTTTGATTCAGTAGGAATTTTAGGATTGTCTTTTATAGTTCTGTAAAAAAATGATGTTTGTATTTAGATGGCAATTGCATTGAATCTGTAGGCTTTGGATAATGTAGTCATCTTAATGTTAATTCTTCCAATCCATGAGCATGAGATGTATTTCTAGCTGTTTATGTCTTCTTAATTTCTTTCATCAGTGGTTTGTAGTTTTCCTTATAGAAGTTATTCGCCTCATTGATAAATTTATTCCTAGCTATTTCATTTTCAATTTTTGTAGCTATTGTAAATGGGACTGTCTTCCTGATTTCTTTCTCAGCTAGTGCATTACTGGTAACACTACTGGTAGTGGAAACACTACTGGTTTTTGTATGTTGATTTTGTATCCTGAAACTTCACTGAATTTATTTATCAGATTTAAGACTTTTTTTGGTGGAGTCTTTAGGTTTTTCTAGATATAAGATCATGTTATCTACAAAAAGGCCAAACTTGACCTCCTCTTTTCCAGTTTGTATGCCTTTTATTTATTTCTCTTGACTGATTTCTTGGGCTAGGACTTCCAGTACTCTGCTGAATAGGAGTGATGAAAGCGGATAACCTTAGAGGAAAGGATTTCAGCTTTTCTCCATTCAGTATGATGTCAGTAGTGTGTTTATCATATGTGACCTTTATTATTTTGAGGTCTATGTCTTGTTTGTTAAGAGTTTTTTATCATGAAAGTATGTTGAATTTCATCAAATGTTTTTTCTGCATCTATTGAGTTTATTATGTTTTTTTGTCCTTCATTCTCTTTGTGTGATGTATCATATTTATTGAACTGCATATGTTAAACCATCCTTGCAACCCTGGAATAAATCTCACTTGATCATGGTGTGTTTTCTTTTTTATGTACTGTTGGATTAGGTTGGGTAGTATGTTGTTGAGGATTTTGGCATCTTATGTTCATCAGGGATATTTGTAGTTTTTTGTTTTGTCATTGTTGCATCCTTGTCTTGTTTTGATATCAGGGTAATGCTGGCCTTGTAAAGTAAGTTAGAAATAATTCACTCCCCTTCAAAGTCTTGGAATATCTTGAGGATAATTGGAGTTATTTCTTTTTTGTTAAGTTTGGTAGAATTCAGCAGTGAAGCCCTCTGGTCCTGGATTTTCTTCATTGAGAGACTTTTTATTACAGATTTAATCTCATTACTCATTACTGATTTCTTCAGGTCTTATATTTATTCCTGATTCAATCTTGGTAGGTTGTAGTTGTTCAGGAATTTATCAATTTTCTGTGCATTTTCCAGTTTTAATATTATTGTTCCATAATTGTCTCATGATCTTTTGTATTTCTATGGTACCAACTGTAATGTCTCTTTTCTCATTTCTGAAATTTATTTGGGCCTTCTCTCTTTTTTCTTGATTAGCTATCTGTTTATGAATTTTGTTAATCTTTTCAAAAAATGAACCTTCATTTTATTATCTTTTGTATTGGTTTTTATTCTCTATTCTTTTGTTGTTCTTGTTGTTCTGCTCTGATCTTTAGTATTTTTTTTCTTCTACTAATTTGGGGTTTGGTTTGGTTTTGCTTTTCTATTTCCTTGAAGTGCACTGTCATATTGTTTACTTGAAATGTTTTTTTAATTTTTGGATGTAGGTGTTCATTGTTATAAAAACCCCTCAGAGCACACTTTTGCTGTATCCCACAGGTTTGGGTGTGCTGTGTTTTTATATTCATTTGTTTCAATAAATTTTTTGAGTTTTTATTTAATTTTTTCCATGACCCAATGGTCATTCAAGAGCAATTTCTATGTATTTGTAGAATTCCCAAAGCTCCTGTTATTAACTGTAGTTTTATTCCCTTGTGGTCTCAGAGGATACTTGATATTATTTTGATTCCTTTTAATTTGTTAATGCTTGTTTTGTATCCTAAACAAGATGCATATGACAAAGATGACACAGTTTTCTAGTTTGGGGAATTTCTGATGAAATGGATAAGTCTTGAGGAGTGGGAGATAAAAATAAAAAGTTATAGAACAACTTTAGGAACATTTATAAGTAACTATCGTCCTGAGAAGACATACAGTAATGTAAGTTCAACAGAATAAAGAATGACTTAAATTCAACAGAATAAAGAAAATACTGACTGCATTATCAGGTGCTCATGAGACATTAAATGATAACTTTGCTATAACCATGTAGAATGGAAGAGAAGTCACACTTTGTGAAGGGTTTGTATTTTCCACTCAGCTAAAAATTGTGAAAAGCTACTTGAACTTATGCAGAGCACATTGGTAAATGAGAATATTCTATCCATGCATAGCATGATGGATATCCTCTATTTGCCCATTTCCACTCTCTACCCTTTGCTTTGCTCTCTGCCTTGAGAAGCTCACCTATATGGACCTTATCATTTGGCTCCTTTCTCTGTGGCTTCTGAATGGACATGGCCAATTGTGAGCCCAGTAAGGGATCAGAGGTGGGGAGAAAATAAGATCAGGGTACTTAATCCTAAAGTTGCTCTGGCCTGACTGTGCCCCTAATCCAAAAATCACTGCTCCTCTCAAGTCAGCCTCCTCGACATGACTCTCTCCTTCTTGTTACCAGTAACTGCTCCCTCTTCTTGTCCCTTCAGCTTAGAGGTAGTAATAGCTACTTTTCTATTACTATGCTATACCTAGTATCCCTTATGCCCACACCTGTGTAATAGTTTCTTTATGAATCGATCCTCTTTAAATTATTCTAATCTAAATATATGATGTCTTTTCTGTTAGCACATTCTGACTGACACTTAGAAAGTGGGTTTTACATATATATTACGTAGTCTATGTCAATATAGTATCATGATAAAGAGCTTGGGTTCAAGGGTCAGCCTAACCTATGTTTGAATCACAGATCTGCCATTTGCTAAGCTATGTGGCTTTGAGCAATGTTTTTCGTCTGTGAGTCTCAGTTTCTTCCTCTGTGAAAATGGGAATAATAATAGTATTTACCTCCAAGCACTGTTATAAGGATGAAATGAGACAGTATATGTAAAGTGCCCGACACAGTGTTCAGCACGATATAAGTACTCAATAAATATTAATTATTCTTCTCATTTTTTTATAGCTCATAGCATCCACAGAGGTGGGAAGTACAGTTTGAAAATCCATTAATTAGGGTCCTGTTTACAATTTTATTGTTAACCGTAATTGCTTGTTTAAAATAGTCTCCTGACTTCATTCAAGTAATTATAGCCTGTCAGTAAATGATAGGTTTAAATTTCTGCACATATGCTAGAATTTTATGCATCTTGCACTTCACAGCAGGGACACAGTCTTAGTCAACACTTTCTTGCTCTAACATCTGCACTCAATACATAGGGTCTTACTTAAGCAAAGATATAATTGTCCTTCAAAATAAAAGTGTAAACAGGAATCTCAGCTTTGTTAACTTACTTCCTTATTGTGAACATTCTAGTTACACTATCTGCACTGGACTGTCACCATTGCAGAAAGTCAGCAAGTTGTTATACATAACAAGAAACTTGAACTCCAAGAAACCGAGGCCAAGCTGTAGGTGAAGGGAAAGATCCAGGCAGAGGAGCTTACTAGCCCTCTGTGAAATTAACCAGGAGAATGAGTTCAGGACAAAGTTAGAAGTCAGAAGTCAAGGGCTTGGATCTTAGAAGCCATAAAAGGATCACGCAAGTGAGAATCAGGCAATGTATCCAATATTTAAGAATTCGTAACAGAAAGTGAGTTAGGTACATACATTGGATATAGAAAATATAAACAAGACAGAGATGTAAAGTTCAACATCTAGGCAAACATCCTGAACTGAGTCCTTTGAAGGAAAAGGCATGAGTTCAAGTATCCAGACAAGCAACTGAGGCAGGAGACATGGAGTTCTAGCAACATAACGTCTTGGTAATTGAAGCCAAGTCCCCCTTTCTAATCAGGGAGTCGCTTCTGAGCTTCTATCCAAGGCAAGTTTCAGTCCCTGGAAATGGCCACCCTCAAGCTCACAAATGAAAGAATCTTAAAAGCTGCAGGTGACTGAATGAAAGAATAAAGTTAAAATGAGAAAGATAAATAAATTCTGGCACACATACATAAAACGTACAAGCATAAAAAGTGCATGTTGTAAGTCCTCCATAAGCTGAACAGTTTTGTTGCTTGTCTGTTTTTGTTTCCCATATTACATTATTCATAGATTGAAATACTCCAAGTCTGATAAAAATCAAATGACTTACTTTCTCACCACCAATAAAGGGAAGAGAGAAATATATACACTGGGTTTATGAGGCTGCAGAGGGAAATGTTGGAGATCGTCTCCATAAAACTAGGGGTAAGATTCCATTCAAGACAAAGGAAAACAGACACATGCTGTGGATGAAACAAAACAGCAACAGAATGAAAACAGAAAATGAAACAAACAGAAGGGAAGGTTGGCTTTGTGTACGTTGTAACCACCCAGCCCAACACTCTATCACTCTCCTGGGAAGACCTGTGCTATGGGAGGAGTAGAGGTAGGAAGCAATTAAAAGACGTGGCCAGATCCTAAAACAAGGTTTCACAATATTAAAAGGTAGCAGCTGCCTTTCTTAAAACTCCAATAGATAAAACTGAAATTACCTGGCCAAAAGTAGGTTCCATTATTCAAATTGGAAAAGAATTTTACCTTTTCGCAAATATAAAGACTTCACCAAATACACTTAATTAGCTAACCATTTGCATCAAAATGCTTGAGAAAAATAAATGATCTAATATTTCATCTGGGAATGAAAACCATGTATTTTATATTCTATGTAATTTTCAAAATAAATTTGCCCTTGTCTTGCCCTTGAATATACAATTCCATCGTGTATCCTTGGACAGCCAAGATTGATGCATGACTTAGGTTGGATTCCCCTCAGAGGCTGACCCTGACAGAAGAATGTAAGTGCAAGTGGTGTATTTGGGAGATGATCCCAGAAAGCACTCCTAGAAAAGTAGGGAAATGTGGCAGGTTAGAGAAGGAAGCCCACACAGGGTGCAATACTGAACAGGTCACCACTGTGAGTAACTGGGATTCTATCCCACGACAGAACTCTTCGAGAGAGTGTAAAAGCTATTCCTCAGAGCTATTCCAATACGAGGACCAGGAGCTGGCAGTATTTATCTCTCAATACCCCCCGGTACTTAGGTGAAGGCAGCTTCACTGTGGAGAGGGGGTACATTAACTCCAACATAGATCCTACAGGCTCTAGAGACTAGAGAAAGCACACAGGCAATAAGTTGCAGGTGCTTGCAGTTAAAAGCTGTCAGATGGGTGTGCACAGAAATGGTAAGGTCCAGAGATATGGGTGTGGCCACAACAGTGTCTGCTGCAACACACAACTTCTTCTAGCTACCTGAAGGATGAAGGAATAAGTTCAACGGCATTTCAAGGCACCTTCCAACTTTATAATTCTTTGATTACATAAAGAAAACATGTTAAAGTGCTCTAAATACTATAATATAAACATATACATACATACCTGATAATAGCACTTGCAATTGATTTAAGTTTTAAGTAGGCAAGGACCAGGAGTATCTGGTTCACTGCTATAACCCAGTGTTCACCCTGTGCCCAGTACTGTGTCTGGCACACAGAAAGCTTTCTTATCAGTCAATATTTGTTGAACAAATGAATAAGTAGGCAATTGTAATCAAAAGGCATGCAATTCAGTTCATATTTACACTTCTCTGGTCAAGGAGTCATCTACAGCCTTTTGTTATTTAAACAGAAGCCTCTTCTCTAACAAAGGTCAGCAAATGTTTTATAGAATCACAGTTTGCAGTGAGGGAAAGAGTTGTCTTTAAGCTAACAAATGACTTCATTTTACAATAGCATGACAGACAGGTTCTTAATTAATTTGCTAATAGTTTTTCCCTATGTATGGTTATTAACTCTAGTTGAATCTTTAGTCATAACGCAATGTGTGCATATATCTATGCCACATACAGATATATTTGCATACATATGAATAAAGGAAGACCATGCAAATGGCTGGCTTTATCTATATCAATCTTATTTTATGGAACACTCCCAGGTTTTGACAATTGGTTTAGCACAATTTAGCTCAAGTACTTAAAATATTCTTGAATATTAAGAAATAAAATGCTGCCTTTCCATAAGATGTAGGAAGAAAGTTCACAAGAAAAATCAGAGCAATTCTGCATAGCAACTTGTATATTTACATATCAACAATCTATGTAATGAGGAACACCAAAAATAGCAGATCAAGTGAGTCCAGAAGCTGCAAACACAACACATCCTGAAAAATTCAAAACAATAGCAGTTAAGCAAGCCTGACCTGTGTTTTAACATTGGAAAAATACCATGTTCCTTTAAAGCAAAACAAACCAAAACAAACATCCTGGCTTGCCTTCTTCAAACTAGGAAGAACTGTATGCTGAGCACATAGGATGTGGTCCTTATCTGCAAATCTCAGCTATGCTAGTGAACTCACTTCCCTTCTGAAGTACTGTCCTGGTCCTGACAGTGAGTCAATTAGTCATGAGTGACCAAGTATCCACTGTGAGCTGAACACAGAAATAAACATTATTGAGGGGCAACAAAAGAAACAAGGCCCAATTTCTGTCCTTGAAGAGTTATGACCTGGTTGCTTATATAGAACACACCTTTTAAAATAATAATAATAACCCTGAAAGATGCTTACAAAGCAACATCAAGCAGTGCCAATTAAGAGTGGGGAGAGGAAGAATGAAAGAGATTGTGAAGTCTAAAAACCCATAAAATGGGCAGAGGGGAAAATAAATACATATAGGCAAATCTTAAAATAGCTGTATTAGCGAAAGAGTTACGAACCAGTTGTGTCAGATGGAAGCAGTTTGTAGACTATCAGACCAACCCGGTATGTTTTAAAAATGTGTATTTGAATGACTGTAAGTTCTATCATGCCCTATTCATACCAACTCTGATCGTTTTAAGCATTTACAGTCAGTTACTTGCCTGCCCAGTGAAGCCATTTAAATTTGCTCTCCCTGAGTTACAGGCACCCCTTTGAAACTTCAAAAAATCATTTAGGACCTTGCTACTCAAGTGTGGTTCATGGATCAGCAGCCTCAGCATCATCTAGGAACTTATTAGAAATGTAGCCTCTCAGGCATCACTCCAGACCTACGGAATTAGAATGTTAATTTTAACAAGATTCCAGTTGATTTCTATGCACACTGAAGTTTGAGAACCACTGGTTTAGTTTAGGACACATGAAAGAAAGCCCTACTTCAGCCAAGAGTGGTTAACAATAGGGACTGCATTACCCACAAAGTGATAGTTTTACACTGTTTTTTATTTCACTGAATTAGAATGTTATTTTTAACAAGATTCCAGTTGATTTGTACGCACGCTAAAGTTTGAGAACCACTGGTTTAGTTTAGGACACATGAAAGAAAGCCCTACTTCAGCCAAGAGTAATTAAAAATAAGGGCTGCACTACCCACCAAGTGATAGGATAAAAATAAAAGCTTCAAAAAAATTGAGATCAGGCAAAACGTCAACTAAATACAAACAAAGCGTATTATTTAAAGCAGTGGTTTTTAAACATCAGTGTCCATCAGGATTACTTGAAGTACTTGCAGATTCTCTGGCTGGACCCTGAGCGAGATTCTGATTGAGGAGATGTGGGATGGGGGCCTTTCAAACAGGCACTTACAGGTGATGCTAATTGCTATGGATTGAATTGTGTCCTGGTAAAACTTACATGTTGATACCCTAACCACCAATGTGACTGTGTTTGGAGTAAAGCCTTTAGGAGATAATTAATATTAAATGGAGTCATAAAAGTGGGGCCCTAATTCCATAGAATTGGTGGCCTTGCAAGAGGAAAAAAAAATGCTTGCTTTCTCCACTCCTCCCTCCCTCAATCTCTCCCTCTCTCTCCATTCCTCTCCCCAACCCCTGGCCTTCCCTCTTTCCCTCTCCTCCTCTTTTTCCCAGTCCCACCCTCTCTCTCTTCCACTCTTCCTCTCTCCCTCTCTTCTCCTCCCCCTTTCTCCTCTTATCCTCTCCCTCCCTTCCACTTCCCCACTCCCCTTCTGTCACTACCTCTTTTCATTTCTCCCTCCCTCTCCATGGTCCATGCTCTGTGCTCTACGTGCACTCAGAGGAAAGGATGTATCAGGACAAAATGACTATCTGTAAGCCAGGAAGAGGGCCCTCAGCATAAACAGACTATGCCAGCACCCTGATATTGTACTTCCCAGCCTCTAGAACTGTAAGCAAGTAAATTTCTGTCGTTCAAGCTACCCAGTCCATGGTATTTTTTCTAGCAGCCCAAGCTGACTAGCACACTGAGACAGGTGGCCCCCAACCTAACTTTGTCCTGAACAGATCTTCCTACATCCTGGGCCTCCTAACAAACACGGATTACTTCTTTGTATTTTCTACTCCAGGGCTTCTGAAGATTTCAGTGGCAAAGCTCAGGAAAATGCATCATCATACTCTCAAATGAAAGGGGCAGGAAAGCATGAGGGATCGGTTGTTACTGGCAGAATGGGGTGGCCCAAGCAGCCTGGGCAGGGAATTGTGATGCTGAAGATGGGACAGGGTTTCTACAGGCAAAGATGGAGGGGAAAGAGAGGCTAGGCTGCTTGGTTCATTTTCCTTCCCCCAGCTGCAGTTGTCAGGTGTCTGGCATTTGGCCTCATTTTCCATTCTAGACTTCAGCCCTGACATAACCTCCAATCTTCATCTCTAAACATGATTACCATGGGAGTTGAAGTCACAGCTGAGACCAGAGTAGGTAATTTTGTTGTTGTTGTTTTCCTGGGTTTCCTAGCTTTTTTCAACCTCAATTCAAGCGCAAAAATCCTAAGTACAAACTCTGGGTCCCTACCACAACTTCCAGTCAAGCTCCTCCATGGCTGGAGTGCACTCCATGATGTCTCCCCATATTTCCTATCCCTGTAGCAAAAGAAGAGGTCACATCTGTTGGGGTTGGAGCAAATGCATCAGAAAAGGCTGGGACTCTAGGGATAAGCAAGACTTCCATAGTCAGAGAGAGAGGGAAGGTAATTCCCAGTAAGAGCAAAGACATAAATAGTGTAGAATATTGTCTTTCAAACTTTATTATACCTCAGTGTCACCTGGAAAGCCAATTATAATGAAGATTTGGGGGAAGCCATTCTAATTCAGTAGGTCTGAGGCCCAGGAATCTGCATTTTAACCAGCATTTTAGCTGACTCAGATGGAGGCAATCAAAAGATCACACTTTGACAACCACTGTTTGGATCCACTGTTTCAGTAGTACAATTCTTCTTCACACAGATGTGGCATTATACATCTGAGTTCTAGTCTAAACAGGAGAAGTGAGCTCTTTCCCTGTGGTGGACAAGGGAGAATAAACGGTCCTCTAAAATATTTTAAAATAAAGGATGAAAATTGCTAGAGGAGAGGCCTGACATTGGAGTTTCAGGGACTGTAGTCACTCATTTCAGATTTCCAACTTCTTCCCTAATGTCTAAAAGCAGAACATGCTATTAGTTTCCTGTCAGTGAGCTGTTATTTTGCCCCCTCTACAACAGTTTTTAAGTTGCTTTCCTATATGAGTCCTTATTTTGCTTCAGGTTAGAAAACCTCCACATCACCACCAGATCTTTCTTAAAAAAAAAAATTCTCATCATAATCATACTTCTTCCTTAAGAATTTTATGATGATTGCTCTCTAACTTTCATGTATACTATTTAAAGAGCTTATTTTTAAATGCAGATTCTTGGGCCTGACATCTGTCCCCCCCGACACACATGCAAATTTTAGTATCTTAATTCTATAGATTAAGGGTATGGCCCAGGAATATGCATTGTTACAAGTTCCCCAAGTAATTCTGATGCAAACTCTGGATAGACCAAGCTCACAAATTCATGTAGGCTCTATCCCAGGAACCATTTTCACTGCTCACTGGGGCCTTTAAAAGATACCACTCAACTCTTAGGACAGTCAAGCTCTAGAGTAGATGCATGGGAGAAATGTTTCGGGCCTGAGAATCTTCCTGAGTTTGGTAAATCCCACAGGCTTCGAGGTTCCTGACCAGAGGAGGAATATGATAAAGACACAAAATGATTATTTGAGCAACTACATATAATCACAACCACAGAGGAGATGGGATTAGGGACTGAGAGGAACTAACCCAAAGGTTGAGTTGCTACACAAATAAACTTAATGGGTCTTCTAATAAAGTACCTTCATTTTGTTTTTTGTGTATTTCTTTTTTGATTGTTTGGTTTCAGCTTTGAAAAACTTTAATGAGATTAGAATCCTGGAAAAATATGGCAAAAGGGAAAAAACCAAAAGTCTTCCTCTGAAAAGGAATGAATGGATCTCAGGAATTAGCTCTTTGTGAAAATCTAGTCTCGGTGTATGCAATGTTGCTTCATTCTCCTGCTGCACTTTTAAGTCAGTGGAAAGAAAGCGTTTAGAATAGAAAAGCAAAAAGAAAGGACAAGCAAGAAGCAAAGCAGAAAATACATTCAGTGCCTAGGGGATTGGCAAGGGGGCAGGGTGGAGGGAAGGTTGTAGGGAGAAACAGATGAGAATTTAGAGCAGGATTTTTTTTTAATTGAGTAAGGAAATAATTCCACAGCACTAAGAGCCACATCACACTAGAGACTGAGCAGAGCCGCCCAGACCAATAGCGCATGCCATATGGTGAGTTAGAAGCCAAGTGTGCCTGGGGCCCTCAGCTCAGAGAAAAGTGTACCTTTCGGAAGCTGATAATTTTGCAGACCACCTGGGGTTCTTTCACTGGGCTATCCCTGGGGACGTGAGACTGCACTGTTTCTCCCAGCAAAAACTGGTAGATATGTCAAGCACAGGAGGATTTTTCCAACTACGTTTTTCAGTGCAGCCAACAATGAGGCAGTCAGCATGCGTAAAAGGAAGAGTTTGTACTGATTTCAGCCTTTGGGCAAGTAAAACTACTTTATTAGAAATTATCATTAATAATAACTAATTTCAGGGATTTTCATGATGCCCCTGCTGATATCCCGCATTGCTATCTTAGACTTTTTTACTACTGTACTTCAATAGATGAGGGGTAGAACCTTGTTCTGGACTTATTCTTCTATTTTCATGTGGGTGCACGTGCTCCACACACACACACTGAGCCCCCATTGTAAAACTCCCCTGTCCTATGTGCCATTAACTCAGGCACATGGATAAGTGATTGCTAATCTGATAACCATGTCCAGCCTACTGTATTAATAAAAACTAATATCCTAATGATCATATAAAAATGTGTCAGGTTGCTGGGCACGGTGGCTTACACCTGTAATCCCATCACTTTGGGAGGCTGAGGCAGGTGGATCATCTGAGGTCAGAAGTTCGAGACCAGCCTGGCCAACATGGTGAAACCCCATCTCTACTAAAAATACAAAAAATTTAGCTGAGCGTCATGGCGGTTGCCTGTAATCCCAGCTACTCAGGAGGCTGAGGCAAGAGAATCACTTGAATCTGGGAATCAGAGGTTGCAGTGAGCAGAGATTGCGCCATTTCACTCCAGCCTGGGTGACAGAGCAGGACTCCATCTTAAATAAATAAATATATACATAAATAAACAAATAAATAAAGTGTCAGGTTGGTAGCATAGTGGTTAGGAGTCAAATACTGCTGGTTTCTGATGCTGGCTCTATCTGCCATTAGCTGCCTGACCTTGAGATAGTCATTAAATCACTGTATGCCCCATTTGATTTCATCTGCAAACCAGATGTTTTGTCAGGGGATTTGCCAGTATTCAATGAGATCGTGTATGTCTACCATTCAGCACAGAGCCTATCTTATAATGAATATCTAATTGTTTTTAGCCACTTTGATGTTGCTGCTGATACTACTCCTCTCCAGGACAGTTCAGATTTCAATAGGGAAGTTCTAGAGACATGTCAGCAACAGTCTTCCTGGGTATTTTTGAAGGGGTAAGAAGGGGAGTTGAGCTTGTGGCCTTATTAATTCCAGCACAACCAGGGCAGAACTCATCAGATTTCCTGCATCTTTTCCTCACTGATGGCTTGGTCCATGCCTCTTAGTGTTTCCATTTCCTGGTCCACAAAATGGGATTGTACTCAGGCCAAGTTGTCTCCTCCATATGAAAGGAAAGAAAGGGGGCCTAAAGAAAACACGAGGTAGGACTGCTGTGGTCCTTTGTATTGCTCAGTGTGCTATTTTTGGCACTCTGTCCTCACAGTATGTCTCTGTTTTTCATTCTCTGCCAGAACCAAATTCCAATTAGGAGTTCATCAACAGTAGGAATTCTGCTGCAGAGAATAAAATAATTGTGACATGTTTGTTTTAAAGCTGATTTTTAGTTAATAAACCATCTGTTGGGGATAACTGGTGCCTTACAAAAAATTCTTTTATAAATAAATCAGAAAGTTGACAGGTCCAAAAGCAGTAAGTATATATAGACAACACTAATGATAGAGAATATATATATATGTACACACACACACTTTTCAGACTACATGTAGAGCAGCTGATTATGTGTCTACTTAAACTTCTACTCAGAGCAGTCAGTAAATACCCTAAACCTCATTTATCAATGAAATAAACCACAAAAGACTAGTGCAATAGAAGGTATCACATGTGCAATATGAATAAACAAGCAAACTATAACCACACAGGGACAAAAATTCAATAGGGACTCAAAAGAACTCTATCTTCTAGAGTGAAGACATTATACCTTTAAGATCAATGCCCTTTTTGACCAAAAGGAAAAAAGAATTTAATACATAGAAACAGACAATAGAACATTAGTTACCAGGGGCAGGAGGCTGGGGAGATGTAGGTCAAAAGGTACAAAGTCTAGGAATCTAATGTACAGCATGAGGACTATAGTTAATAATATTGTATTGTATAGTGAAACTTTCCTGAGGTGGATGTTAGGTAATTTTACCACACACACACACACACACACACACACACACACACCTCTACCCCTTCCCACACACACAAGCTAACTATATGAGATGAGAGACATGGTAATTTTCTTGACCGTAGTAATTAATTTGCTATGTACATTCATGCATCACTTAATGATGGGGATTTCATCATTGTGAACACATCATGGAGTATACTTACACAAATCTAGGTATAGCCTAAGACACACTTAGGCTATATGGTATAGCCTATTGCTCCAACGATACAAACCTGTACAGCATATTACTGTACTGAAAACTATATGCAATTGTAACACATTGGTAAGTATTTATGTGTCTAAACATATCTATACATAGAAAAGGAACAGTGAAAATACAGTATTATAATCTTATGGGACCATCATTGTATATATGGCCTGATGTTTGGTTGACCAAAACTGTATACAACTGTACCTGTATATCAAAATATCATGTGATACATCTTAAATATATACAATAAAAATGTTTAAAACCCTAGATGTCACAAGGTAGAGCACAGAAAGAAGATCTAAGCAGTGTATCAACAACTCTTATTGAGTATTCCCTGAAGCTTCCATTTATCCCACCACCCCCATTTTAATTTTGGTTTAAGTTGATCATGATTAAATTAATCTGATCTTTAAATAACACTAATGAGAGAAGAGGTGATGATCCAGAGACATTTACTTTTACCATAGCCAGAACTCATTGTCCCTATAGCCATGGCATCTAGGATCCTGGGGTAATAAATGCAAATGGAATCAGAGAACAGAGACTGACCAACCAGAATCTATATAAGTAATATGGACACATAACAGGTTCCTCATCATAAATATCAACATCCACACTTCAAGATTATTTCAGGGAGAGAGGCTTTCACAAAGCTTTTATAAGCCCCACTTCTCCAGTCCCCTTCTCCTAAATCTGTTTCCCTCCCAGATACAACAGGTATATGACCAAGGGGTGGTGGTAGTGGAAAGATCATAAGAAACAATATAAATTAGCTTGAGGCTATACCCTTTAATTTATGCCCATGGCAGTCTTTGACACTATCTTTTTTGATGTCTTATCTCATTTTTTGATTTCCAAATGAGGTCATGACAGTACTCCTTGGTAACCACGCCAAACTCAAAAAATCTTAAATTCTGGATTTTTATGTACCAGGCTGGAGAAACATAAATTTTCCGCTTTTCTCACCTTTATCCTTATTTACAGGGGGGTCTATAATGGGGTCCAAGACATGAGTGTGTGACAGGTATTTCAGCTCAATTAGATGGGCAAGAAAGAAACAAAGGAAAGCCATAGGTGGGTTGTCACTCAAAACCTTTAACACTTTCTGACAATTAGGATCCTGACGAAGAATGGGAGTGGGAGAAAAGTTTAAAAGGTTTGTGTACCCAACTCCTAATTCACTGTTAATTCTATATTAATATTAGACTTTTCTATGATTAATATTGTGGTTAGTAATCATAACAAGATTATTAATTTTAATTATTGGGATGATAATGTAGTGGTGGCCTTTGGAGAGATCACTTCTAGGCTTTTGCTTTATAATTTATCAGTAACAGTAATGGTGGATATTCTAGGAAAAGGTGTGAGTTTTCTACTGTCCATCAAATAGGCCCCAGTGTGGTACCTAACCAAAACAGTGGTGCTCTCAGTTCACAACACTTCAGGCGTCTTGTGGGCCTTACCATGTTATCCAGCCTCAAAAGCAAATGCCAACCGAAAATCCCATCATGTTTTCTCAAAGCAACTGAGCCAATGTTTTTCTGTCCAATTTAGGAGCACACAATGTCAGCAGACAGGTCCACATTGCACCTCTGTCACTACATTTTACACACTCTAAGTTTCTATAAGCACTGTGGATGTTCAGATCATGCTGCGACCTGGCTGAGGGTTGTTCCATTTGCCACAATTCTCCCATTAAGGTTTTCTCTGCCAGGCTTTCAACATGCAGACATTAACAAAAGCAAGATTCAACTGCAGCTGTACCACTTATTGTCCCTCAACAATTGGAAACTAATACATAGTTGACCGAGGTTTAATCTCTAACTATGGCAACCCTGTGTGTGCCCCCAATTACCATGACCCTCAATTACTCAGAGGCCCAGCTCCCCAGGAAGGAAAGCATGGTAAGACAGGTCCCCTTAGTGTCTTTCCCTGTGATGTGATCTCTGTGGCCCTATGATCACAGATGAATCCAGGAACTGTTTCCTTGCCAAGCCCCAAAAAGAGACAGAGGGATCCATCAGGAACCTAAGAGCTATTAATCTCAGGACATTCCTTTCATCCTGAAGAATGCCCCTTCACTGGTTCCTGTTATTAATGTATAGAGCTGATTCAAAACACTCTGCTTCCATGCCAAGATTTCACTTTGGGATTTCTTTATCTTTTCTAGCCTGTTCTGTGCCTTACATCAGATGGCCTGTTATGAGGGAGGGAGGAAGCAAGGAGTCAGAGAAGGGAATAATAGGGAAAGAAAGAAAGAAGAATCTATGGTTTTTGTAACTAAAGCCTGCCTTATGTCAAATAGGGAACTCTCTTTAGTCTGCACCATAATCTGAAATTTCAAACGGCACTTATCCTTTTGACATTATTTCAGTCCAACAAAGACATATAGGACATCTACTTAAAGTGAGGCACCATGCTAGACTACATAGGAGATGCGGTCCCAGGCTTTAAGATTTTGTATACAGGGAAATGAGAAGGACAAAACTAACTGGGAAAGACTGGGGAATGCAATCGGTACTCTAGTAGAAGCACAAGGACAAAAGATATGAGAGCATAGACATTTCTTGGGAGAGCCCAGGGAGTCTCCCCTAGGATTTCAGCACATTGCCGAGCAGCAGGGTGTTAACAAGCATGAGAGAAAGCACCAATGCCACTTCTTGAGCTCCTTCTCCAAACTTTAAGATTTTCAAACATGTCAAATGTGGTTCTCAGCCTAGCTTGACATATGAAGTCAGCACTAATCTCTGTCCCATTATTTGAGGAGCAAAGAACACCTCCTCACCTCAAAGTCTATCCCTGACCAGGAAATTATATAAACTGAGAGAGCCCACATACACATGTCTCTTTCCGGTGCTTTTTTTCTAGCTCCCATTTTTCCTCCAGAAGAGATAAATAGATGAAAGTCACAGCAAGTACAACCCCAGAAAGGCCCTGGAGAAACCTGAGGGTGCCAGGTACGCAGGTGGAGCTTAGATGGAGACACGGGGGAATAAGAAAGGATGGATAACACCACTTGGATCAAATTCTGCCAAATAGCCTCTGCAGGGAGCTGGTTAAGAGAAATGTTCTGGAGTCAGGCAGCCTTAGCTTTGACTCCTGACTCTATCATTTAATCTTAAATAATTTACCTTTTTGGACATTAATTTCCTCACCTATGCAACAAAGATAATGATGTCTACTTTATAGGGATGTCCTGGTGCTTAAATGAGATAATGTTGCTATAATGCTAGGAGACTGTGAATGCTTAACACGTAGTTCACAATTTAGTTTACAGCTAACCCAAAGAGTGAAGACACATACTAATGAGGAAAAGATATTTATCCACTGTGTAATAGTTAGGATTCCACAATAGTGGGGAGGGGTGTAAAGGGAGAAAATACAAGGTTGTCTATCAGAGTACAGAAATGGATTTTTTTTAAAAAGCACTTCCAAAGGAGAACTTTAGCAGAAAGCTGGGCCTGTGGGGCCAGAAGTAGTTGGGGTGTCTGACAGGAGGAGGCCTCCTGGGAATGGTCAAACATGGGTGATGGAGAGGCCAATGGGGTATCCTTTTTCCCCGAATATTTATCAGAGACAAGGACTGAGGATGAAACCTTCAGAAATAGGAGTTGTAGAATGAACAAGAATCAGAAGGAGATTGTTTTGTATACATGTATGGAAGGAGGTGGGCCGCAGTGGCTCACACCTGTAATCCTAGCACATTGGGAGGCCAAGGTGAGTGGATCACCTGAGGTCAGGAGTTCAAGACCAGCCTCGCCAAGATGGTGAAACCCCCATCTCTACTAAAAATACAAAAATTAGCCAGTCATGATGGCGGGTGCTTGTAATCCCAGCTACTCGGGAGGCTGAGGCAGGGAGCTGCTTGAACCCAGGAGGCAGAGGTTGCAGTAAGCCAAGATCACACCACTGTACTCTAGCCTGGGTGACAGAGAGAGACTTCGTCTCAACATATAAATACACACATACATACATGTATGGAAGGAAAGGACTCTGAGGTTGCAGGGGGTGAGGCCTGCTGTTATAGGCTCCGATGGTCATTTCACAACTTGCAGACAGACGGAATGGAAGTTGTGGAAAAAAAGCCAAATGGAAAAGTTGGGAAGGCTGGGGAGGGTGAGGGGATGGGACTCTACATTTTGCCTTACCCACCTCTTTTTTTGTAATGCTATTTCTTGGTTAGTCAGGATCACAGTATTAATGTCTTTCTATAGAGGTTTCACACAACTTCATACCTTTGACTTCCCAAATGACATGACTTGGGTGGCAGACTCTAGGTGATGGTTACCATAAAATTCAAAACAAAAAGATGCAACTAGCTTCAGGCAAGAGAGTTGCTATGGTCTGAATGTGTATGTCTCCCAAAATTAACATGTTGAATTCCCAACCCCCAAGGAAATGTTATTAGGATGTGGGACCTTTGAGAGGTGACTGGGCCCCAAAGACATCCCTCACCCCTTCTGCCATGTGAAGACACAGTGAGAAGATGGCACCTATGAACCTGAATGTGGGCCCTCAGCAGGCATTGACTCTGCCAGCACTTTGATTTTAGACTTCCTAGCCTCCAGAACTATGAGACATAAATTTCTGTTGTTTATAAGCCAAAATTTTATATTTTGTTATAGCAGCCAGAATGGACTGAAACAATAATCTTTTATTTTTTTTGAGACAGAGTCTTGCTCTGTTGCCAGGCGCCAGGCTGGAGTACAGTGGTGCAATCTTGGTTCACTGCAACCTCCACCTCCCGGGTTCAAGCAATTCTCCTGCCTCAGCCTCCCGGGGAGCTGGAACTACAGGCGCACACCACCACGCCCAGCTAATTGTTTTTTTGTATTTTTTAGTAGAGATGGGGTTTCACCGTGTTGGCCAGGATGGTCTCGATCTCTTGACCTCGTGATCCACCCGCCTCGGCCTCCCAAAGTGCTGGGATTACAGGCTTGAGCCACGCACCCGGCCCAACAATAATCTTTTAAAGCAAACAAAGCTCAATACGAGTGAGTACAGAAAATGGGAAGAACTGGAGCAGTTAGGAAAATTAGAACAATGCCTCTGGAGTGGAGACTGAGTGTGCAGGCTCTGAGGGCAATTCCATGGCTGATGAGCTGCACTTTCTCTGCTACCAAGTGTCGCACTCCTCTATCAACTTCCTTCTTTTTCCTCCTTGGAGTCACATGTCTTGGTTAGACAGCACTGCTGTGTTAGATCATAAAGCTTCATGCCTCGCACCTCCCAACCAGATGACCTTTTGTGATAGACACTGACAGGAAGGCCTAAGCCAAAACTGTGCATAGGGGTAGCTCTGCTAACATCTAGCCAAGAATTCAGCAAAAGGGTCGCACTGGGCCATGTGCTTTGGGGAAAACGGATTCCAATCTAAGGGAAGGAAGCAGGACTGGAATTTCTGACAAGGTATAATGCCGGTAGATGAAACCTGAATTTGCTAGCTCTAGAGAGGATCTTTGGTCTCAGAAGGAGAGAAGCTAGGGAATACAGGCTTCACTTCAATTACAGAAACACCTATCTGTTTTCCAAGGGAACAGAATAGAAAAAATGTGCTCTACTACCTGGCTTCTCTTTTTTTCTGTGCTTATCACTTTATGTTCATAGTGTCTGTCATAGTTGAAGGCTGAGCTTCATAATACATATAGAATACAAGCCCACAGCTATTTCAATTGTTAGATTATTCTCTGTCAGTGCATGTTACAAAGATTCCATGTCTTTTTGCTAAACTATTTTGAAATATTGTTTCATCAAGATAAAATACTAAACATGTAGCTGTGCTGTAGCATGATTCTTACTTGTTTTGTGGCTCTTGTAGGATAAATAATCACATGTGATGTGACAAGGAAGATACCATGGTCCAATCACCCGGAAAGTAGTAGAAAAGAGATAGACAGCAAGACAAAAAGAAGCAGAAATAGCAGGGACACAGTGTGGTGGGAGGTTTGAAAAGGAAAGAGAAGAGATTTATTTAGGGAGATAAGCTTTAGCAGATCCATGCACCGAGCTCCCTAAGCCAGCGCGGTCAGTTTAGAATTGATCTGCGAGACAGTGTTTGAATGTATTCTATACTTGTTTCTGCTCCCCACCAGCATACTATATTTTAATGATTGGTCTTTTGGCACAAGACTAGAAAATGCATAACTGTGAAGGCAGAAAGCATTGCACATATTAAACAGTGGTTGGTGCAACACACATTTAGTGTATCTCACAGTGATCTGCATTTGCTCAATTTCAACCCATTGGACTGCTAGATAATGGGAATTGGAGCCTGAATGTCTAGGCTGGGGTAGAATAGACCCCCTGGGATTTTTTTCTAATATCTATTTATCAAGCTCCCTAACCGATATAAAAATCCATACAGCAGAGACGGCGTCAACATTTTATTTTTCTTCCAAAGGAAAATATTTTTTATTTCAGGTAGCTCATCCTCTTTAGTCTGAAGACTGAATATACTCTTTTTAAGTCTAAGCATTAATTAGACAGATAAAGAAATGTATCTCCCTTTGTTCAGAAGGATAATTCTATTGAGTCTTTGACAATGAAGCTGCTTAAAGGACAGCCTGAGTTGCTGTTTCTGCACAGAGCTTCTGTAGAGGGAAGATAAGGACCTCACTAGTGGAGAACTCTGTCTTTGTGCCATCTTCCTGCTGCTTCCTCTGGACTCCAGTAGGAAATAGAGTCCTAAAAAGTAAATAAAAGGTCCATAAAGGCCAAAATAAAGCCCGTGACTTAAAGCCACAAACCAGAATGCACCACTGGGGCACCTAATGGCCTCAGAAAGTGTTTGTGTGTTTGTTCCTATTTTAGGCCCTGCTACTTCCCACTAGCATCAGATGACAGATTATGGTGAGCTCACAAAAAGTCCCCTAAGGAACACAGCCAAGATGGATTTCTTACAGGTACAGAAGGCTCCTTGAGGCCACACTACCAGTTTGCCAGGTGCCTGGGAGGGGGAGGTCCATTTTGCACATCCACAGACAGTTTGCTTTAAAAACTGTCTTTTGTAACGGGAGAGAAGCCATAAACAGCAGTACTCCCAAGGTCACGTCCACTGGGTACTGAATGCAGGGCTTGGGGAACACTGTATAACTCCTGACAAGGTACCAAGTACTCGACCCTAGGCAGCTCTCTAGCTGCAATTTTGTGTCCCTACTTTGAACAGATTATCCCGCTAAACCACTCTACTACAGAGTAGAGCGGCAGCAGCAAACCTTGCTGCCCTTTAGGCTGTTAACGTACATCTCACTGGATCCCACAGTCAAAACCTTGGCTTTTTACTTATTCTTTTTTTTTTACTAAAAAGCTTTCAATTGCAGTATAATATACATACATACAAGAAAGTGCACAAATCATTCAGCACAGTACATTTTCACAAATATGTCCATGTAACCGATTCCCAGATCAAAAAATGAAACACTGCTAAGCACCACAAAAGCTCTCCAGCTTTTATCCAGTCACTATCACCCAAGGGTAACAAATACACTGACTTCTAGCATCAGTTCATTTTCATATTCTTTTTTAACTTTTTAAGTTTTAGACTTTTAAAATTTTTGATTGCCATAACAATTATGTATATTTACGGGACACAATGTGATCTATGTATACATTACAAAAAGATTCTATCAACCTAGTGAACAGATCCATCACCTCATCAATTTATCATTTTGTGGCTAGGCATGGTGGCTCATGCCTGTAATCCCAGCATGATTTGGGAGGCCCAAGGTGGGTGGATCTCCTGAGCCCAGGAGTTCAAGACCAGCCTGGGCAGCATGGCAAAACTCTGTCTCTACCAAAAATACAAAAAAGCAAAAAACAAAAAAATTAGCTGGGCATGGTGACACACCTATAATCCCAGCTACTCAAGGCTGAGGAATGCAAATCACTTGAGCCCAGGAGATGGAGGCCGTAGTGAGCCAAGACTGCACCACTGCACTCCAACCTGGGTGATAGACTGAGACTCCACCTCAAAAACAAACAAAGAAACAAAAAACAAATTTATTATTTTGTTGTGAAAATGTCATAAATCTATTTTAGATATTTTGAAATATGCATTATTAGTGTCATATTTTAATTTTTTATTTAAATACCTTTAGGGGTACAAGTAGCTTCTGGTTACATGGATGAATTGTATAGTGGTGAAGTCTAGGCTTTTCGTGCACCTGTCACCAGAGTAGTACACATTGTACCCAATAGTTTTTTACCCCTCATCCCCCTTCTGAGTCTCCAATTTCCATTATACCACTCTGTGCACCTTCATGTACCCATAGCTTAGATCTCACTTTTAAGTGAATATATAATATTTGGTTTTCGATTTCTGAGTTACTTCATTTAGAATAGTGGCCTCCAGTTCCACCCAAGTTGCTGCAAAAGGCATTATTTCATTCTTTTTATGGCTGAGTAGTATTCCATGGTGTGTGTGTGCGTGTGTGTGTGTGTGTAATTTTCTTTATCCACTCATCAGTTGATGAACACTCAGGGTGATTTCATATCCTTGCAATTGTGAATTTTGCTGCAATAAGCATACATGTGCAGGTGTCTTTTGATACAATGAATTCATTTCCTTTGGGTAGATACTCAGTAGTGGGATTGCTAGATTAAATGGTAGATCAATTTTTAGTTCTTTAAGGAATCTCCATACAGTTTTCCATAGAGGTTGTACTAATTTACATTCCCACCAGCAAAGTAAGAGCATTCTCTTTTCACCATATCCACACCAACATTTATGGTTGTTTGACTTTTTAATAATGGCCATTCTGACTGGTGTAAGGTGGTATTTCATTGTGGTTTTAATTTGCATTTCCCTGATTAGTGATATTGAACATTTTTTTCATATATTTGTTGGCCATTGGTATATCTTCTATTGACAAATGTCTATGCATATTCTTTGCCTACTTTTTAATGGGATTAGTTGATTTTTTTTTTTGCCAATTTGAGGTCCTTGTAGATTCTGCATGTTAGTCTTTTTTCAAGTACATAATTTACAAGTATTTTCTCCCATTCTATGTGTTCTCTGTTAACTCCGATAATGATTTCCTTTGTTGTGCAGAAGCCTTTTAATTAGGCCCCATCTATTTATCTTTTTTGTTGCATTTTTTTGTGTGTTTTTTTTTTTGGTCTTAGTCATAAATGCTTTGCCCAGGCCAATGTTCAGAAGACATTTTCCCAGGTTTTCTTCTGGAATTTTTGTGGTTTCAGGTATTAGATTTAAGTCTTTGATCCATCTTAAGTTGATTTTTTGTATAAAGTAAGAGATGGGAATCCAGTTTCATTCTTCTACATATGATTTGCCAGTTTTCCCAGTACTATTTATTGAATAGGGTGCTCTTTCCCCAATTTATGCTTTTGCATGCTTTGTGAAAGATCAGTGGTTGTAAATATTTGGCTTAATTTCTGGGTTCTCTACTCTGATCCATCAGTCTATATGTCTACCTTTACACCTGTACCATGCCGTTTTGATAACTATAGCCTTGTAGTATAAATTTAAGTTGGATAATATGCTGCCTACAGATTTGTTCTTTTTGCTTAGGATTGCATTGACTATCTGGGCTCTTTTTTGGCTCCATATAAATTTTAGTATTTTTTTCTAATTTTGTGAAAAATGATGATGGTATTTTTAAGAGAATAGCATTAAATCTGTAGATTGCTTTGGGCAGTATGGTCATTTTCAACATATAGATTCTTCCAATCCATGAGCATGGGATGTATTTCCATTTGTTTGTGTCATCTGAGATTTCTTTCAGCAGTGTTTTATAGCTTTCCTTGTAGAGATCTTTCACCTCTTTGGTTAAATATATTCTAAGGTTTTGTAATTTTTAGCAGCTTTTGTAAAAGGTACCGAGTTCTTGATTTGATTCTCAGCTTGATCATTGTTAGTGGTTAGTATTGCTACTGTTTTGTATACATTAATTTTGTAACCTGAGACTTTATGAATTTATCAGATCTAGGAGTTTTCTGGAGGAGTTTGAGGGTTTTCTAGATATAAGATCATATCATCAGCAAACAGTTTGACTCCCTCTTTTTCAATTAGGATGTACTTTATTTCTTTTGCCTGATTGCTCTGGCTAGGACTTTCAGTTCTACATTGACTAGAAGTGGTGAAAGTGGGCATTCTTGTCTTGTTCTACTTCTCAGGGGGAATACTTTCAACTTTTCCCTATTTAGTATGATGTTGGCTATGAGTTTGTCAGATATGGCTTTTATTACTTTGAAGTATGTTTCCTCTACGTCTAGTTTGTTGAAGGTTCTTATCATAAAGAGATGTTGGATTTTATCAAATGCTTTTTCTGTGTCTATTAAGATGATCACATGGCTTTTGCTTTTAATTGTTTACATAATAAATCACATTTATTGACTTGTGTAAGTTGAAACATCCCTGTATCCCTAGAATGAAACTCACTTAGTCATGGTGAATTATTTTTTGGGGTGCTATTGGGTTTGGTTTGCTATCAATACATTATTATTAACTGTGATCATCATGCAATGTAATAGATCACTAAAGACTATTCCTCCAGTCTAACTGAAACTTTGTACCCTTTAATCAACATTTCCCCATTCCCCATTCCCTCACTGTCCCCTCTCCCCTGCCTCTAGTAACCAGATTTTTATTTGGTTTCTATGAGATCAACTTTTTATTTTTAATTTGTCTTAATTTTTTATGGATATATAATAGCTATATTCATGGGATACATGTGATATTATGATACAAGTATATAATATATAATGAACAAATCTGGATAGTTGTATCTATCATTTCTAATATTTGTATTGAGAACATTTGAAATCCTCTCTTCTAGCTATTTTGAAATATATATTATTAACTGTCGTTGCCATATTGTGCCACTGCATACTAGATCATATTCCTTCTATTTTTGTATCCATTAACCAACTCCTTTTTACGTCTCCCTCTTCATTACTATTCCCAGCCTCTGATAAACATTGTTCTATTCACTAACTCCATGAGATCAATTTTTTTAGCTCCTACATGAGTGAGAATATATGACATTTGTCTTTCTGTGCCTGGCTTATTTCACTTAACATAATGATCTCCAGTTCCATCTATATTGTTGCAAATGACATGGTTTCATTCTTTTTATGGTGGAATAACATTCTATTGCATATATATGCCACATTTACTTCATCCATTTATCTGTTGATGAATAACTAAAGCTATTCCATATTACAGCTATTGTGAATAGTGCTGAAATAAATAAAAGTGTGGGTATCCCTTTGATATACTGATTTCTTTTCTTTGCATATATACCTACCTAGTGGTGGGACTGCTGGATCCTATGATAGTTCTATTTTCAGGTTTTTGAGGAACCTTCATGTTTTCCATAGTGGCTGCACTAATTTACATTCCCACTAACAGTGTAGGAGTAATCCCCCTTTCTCTGCATCCTTGGCAGCATTTGTTATTTTCTGCATTTTTGATAATCGTCATTTTAACAGATTATAACATTTTTAGATTCCACACATAAGTATAACCATACAATATGTGTCTTTTCTTGGCTTATTTCACTTAGCATAATGTTCTCCAGTTCTATCATAAGGAGCTGGTATCTAAACTACATAAGGAACTCAACTCAACAGCAAGAAAACAAAGAACTCAATTAAAACATGGGGAAAGAATCTGAACAGATATTTCTCAAAAGAAGAGATACAAGTGACCAACAGATGTATGAAAAATGTTCAACATCTCTAATCATCAGGTAATTACAAATTAAAATCACAATGGGATATCACCTCACACTTGTTAGAATGGCTGTATCAAAAAGACAAATGATAACAAGTGTTGGTGATGATTTGGGGGCAAAATGAACCCTCATACACTATTGGTAGGAATGAAAACTATTTTAGAATATAGTATAGAGGTTCTTCAAAAAACTAAAAATAGAATTACTATAAGATCCAGCAATCCCATTTCTAAGTGTGTATATATATATATATATATATATATATATATGTATATATATATATATATTTCTAAGTAAGTAAGTATATATATATATATATATATATATATATATGCAAAGGAATTGAAATTGGTATATCAGAGATATCTGCACTCCCATGTTAATTTCGGTATTATAGCCAAGACATGGAGGCGGTATTATAGCCAAGACATGGAGGCAACCTAATTGTCCATCAACAGATGAACAAAGAAAAGGTGGTATGTATATATACAATTTTAAAAAGAAAATGTTAACAGTATAGATTCATTTTATGCATTTTTGTGCTTTATACAAATTGAATCCCTCAGTATGCATTCTCATATCTAGTTTTTCTCAATATTATGTTTTAGAGGTTCATTCATACGGTTGAACACAGCTTTAGAATGTTCATTTTCATTTCTGTTTATTGCACATTCATTCAAAGTAATACCAATTGTATTCAATCTACTACTGAGGGTAAATTGGTTAGTTTCCCTAAATTTTAGCTGTCCAAAATATGGTTGCTATGAACATTCTAGCATATGCATTTTGAAGAACATGTATGTGCTCTCATGAATTTTAGCTTTCCCATTTCTGCCAAGCTCATAGCTCTTCCTGATTCAAAACATTACTAACAGAAGATGACAGGATTAATTGTGATTTTTATTTATCAAGTATGGCCAACAGATCTTAGGGTGGCCCCCACCTTCACATCCTGTATAATGTCGTTCCCTTGAGTGTGGCAACAATCAATGATTTGCTGCTAACTAGTAGAAGATGACAAAGACGATGGGCTGTCACTCCTGTGATTACATATATACTCACACGCACAAACACACATGCTGTAAAAGAACCCACAGAGAAGGCCACATGGCAAAGAACTGCAGACAGCCTCTTATTGCTAAAAGCAGCCTGTGGTCCACAGTTGGCAAGAAAATGGGAAACCCGAGTTCTACAGCCGTGTAGGGGATGAAGTCTACCAACAAACTGAATGAGCTTGGAAATGGAAGCTTCCCCAGTGGAGATTCCAGATAAGAACACTGGCTGACAGCTTGACTGCAGCCTTGTAAGACACCATGCAGTAAAACTACTTAAGGCATACCCAAACTTCTGACCTATGGAAACTGTGAGATAATAAATGTGTGCTGTGTTAAGTCATTAGCTTTGGGGTAATTTGTTACACTGTGTATTTGTTTCCTATTGCTGCTGTAACATATCATCACAAACATATGACTTAAAACAATCCACATCTATTGTCTTATTCCGGAGGTCAGAAATCCTAAAAACCAATGTGCTAGCTGGGCTGGGCTCCTTTTGGAGCCTCTAGGGTAGAGGTCACTTGCACTCCTTAACTGATGGCCCCTTTCTCCATCTTCTAGGCCAGTAGTAAATCAACTTCAGGTTTTGTCTTTCTATATGACCTCTGCTTCCTTCATCATACCTTTTTTTTTTTTTTTTTTGACTCTGACCTTCTCATCTCCCTCTTATCAAGACCCTCATGATAATACTGGGCCCACCCAAATAATTCAGAATTCTCTCTCCATTCTTAACTTCGTCACATCTGCAAAGTTCATTCTGCCATGTAAAGTAACATTCACAGGTTCTGGGGAATGGTTTGCAGATACCTTTGAGGAGGTCATTCTACCTACTACACACTGCAATAGAAAATGAATGTAGGTGCTCAACTTATGATGGCGTTAAGTCCCAATAAAGCATTCCAAGTTGATAATATTATAAATCAAAAGTGTCTTTTTGCACTTTTGTGTTAAATCATTGTGCTAAATTTAAATGGGGTCCTGGAAATCAGGGCATACATATATACAATTTAATTTATTTTTTACTTCAATAGGTTTTTGGGAAACAGCTGGTATTTGGTTACATGAATAAATTCTTTAGTGGTGATTTTGGAGATTTTAGTGCACCCGTCACCCAAGCAGTATACACTGTACCCAAGGTATATATAGTCTTTTATTCCTCACCCCCTCCCACCCTTTCCCCTGAATCTCCAAAGTCAATTGTATCATTCTTAGAGCATACATATATACTTCTTGATTGTTTTGAAAACATCCTAAGATATTCTGTTTCCTCTCCTCATATCCTGTTAGTCTCTAAATTATTTTGGATTTTATGTTCTTTAGGTTAGTTTCATTGTTTTTCATTGTTAGTGTCATAAGAAACCTCATCAGCTCTTCTAGATTACTGCAACAGCCTGAAAGAGGTAAGCAGAGACCTTGTTTCCCAATTCTTTTCTTTCCTTTTTTTTTTTTTTTTTTTTTAAATGGAGTTTCACTCTTATTGCCCAGGCTGGAGAGCTAGAGTGCAGTGGCGTGATCTTGGCTCACTACAACATCTGCCTCCCAGGTTCAACAGGTTCAAGTGATTCTCCTGGCTCAGCCTCCCGAGTAGCTGGGATTACAGGTACCTGCCACCACACCTGGATAATTTTTTGTATTTCTTTAGTAGAGACAGGTTTTCATCATGTTGGCCAGGCTGGTCTCAAACTCCCGACCTTAGGTGATCCATCTGCCTCAGCCTCCCAAAGTGCTGGTATTACAGGCATGCGCCATCGTGCCCAGCCTTTGTTTCCCATTTCTACTGTCCCCCTCTACACCATACCATGTATCCATGTGGTTGAACTTATATAGATCCTATTCATTATATTGCTCAGAAATACCTTATCACATTTGAATCTGATGAACAGCTCCCAAATGAGCCCAGTCAGAGAGAACCATTCCAGAACAAGTATTGTAGCAGGAGGTCAACTTCCAAGTTGCCACGGTGTACCCACTTATTTCTTCCCTGGAAACCATCCAGGAATATCTCCTTTGCTCCATATTAAGTTGATCACATCTAGATTCTCCTGAACAGAGTTCAGACATTCCCACTCCTCCCGAGGAAAGTCTCTTGTTCTCTGAAAGTCATTGATCCCTTAAACCTTGATTTTTAGACTCACAACAATAATTTCTTTTTTTTCCTCCTCAGGAGCTTTCTTTTTGGGCTTGCAGAACCTCACCACTAGTTAGTGTCAGGAAAAAGAAAAATAATGCCAGGTGTTGGATCTATACCAAAAAATAAAGAACACTGGAAATGACAACTATATGGGTAAATCTATAAGACTTGTTCTTATTTTTAAAATCTCTTTAAAAGACAGTGGACTATTTAAGTAGGAATAACAATGTAGCATGAGGTTTATAACATTTGTAAAAGTAAAATGTATGACAATGAAGCACGAGAGAAGAAATGGAAGTAAACTATTGTAAAGTTATTTTATACTATAGATGAAATGGTATAACTTGAAGGTAGGCTGTGTGAAGTCAGAGATGTTTACCATAAGCCCTAAAACAACCACTAAGGTAAAACAGAGTTATAGCTAAAAAGCCGTCCAAAGAAATAAAAATATAATCATAAAAACATTCAATTAATCAAAAATGCAGAAAAAGAGGAAAGGGGACAAAGAATATATGGGACAAACAGGAAACAAATAGCAAGATAATAGATTTAAATCTAACCATATCAATATTTACAATATATGTAAATGATCTAAGTTAAAAGGCAGAGTGTCAGCTTGGATAGAAAAGCAAGACCCAACTATATACTACCTATAAGAAATGGATCTCATATCTAAAAATATAAATAGGCTAAAAATAAAAGGATGGGAAAATATATATCATGTTAACACTAGTCATATTAATACCAGAAAAACTAAACTTCAGAATATTCCCATAAATAATGAAAATAATTTGTAATGATAAAGGGGTCATTTAATCAATATGACATAATAATCCTAATCATTTACACATCTAAAAACAGAGCTTCAATATATATAAAGCAAAAGCTGAGAGAACTGTAAGGGGAAATAGGTAAATCCAAAATTACAGGCAGAGATTTCAATACCCCTCTCTCAACAAGTAATAGAACAAGTAGGTAGAAAATCAAGATATAAAATATTTTTAAAATACTGCCAACCAACTTAACCTAATTTATAACGTGAGCACTCTACCCAACAGCAGAATACAAATTATTTTTAGGTACACATAGAACATTTACCAAGACAAACCATATTCTGGGCCATAAAACAAGTCTCAATACATTTCAGAGGATTCAAGTCATAAAAAAAAAATTCTGTGTCCACAATGGAATTACATTCTAAATGAGTAGCAGAAAAATATCTGGAAAATCCCCTAATATCTGTAAACTAAATTACATACTTCTAAATAACCCATGAGTCAAAGAAGAATTCAAGAGGGAAACTAAAATGTATTTTGACCTGAATAAAATTGAAAACACAACTGATCAAAGTTTAGGGTTACTGCCAAAGCCGTACTTGGAGGGAAATTTATAGCACTAACTGCCTATGTTAGAAAAGGTGAAAGATCTCAAATCAATGACCTCAGCTTCTACCTTAAGAAACTAGAAGGAGAGCATATGAAACTCAAATTAAGGAAAAGAAAGAAAAAAAACCAGAGCAGGAAAGACAGGGAGGGAAGAAATTCAAAGAGACACGAAGGTACTTTTGGTGGGTGTTGGATATACTCATCATCTTGATTGTGGTAATAGTTTGACAAGTATATACATATGTCAAAACTTATCAAAGAGTATACTTTCAATATGTGCAGTTATATTATATATGTCAATTTTACCTAAACAAAGCTGCTTTAAAAACACAATCCAGATAGAAGAGTGTTAGACAAGTATATACATATTTCAAAACTTATCAAAGAGTATACTTTCACATTTTCAATATGTGCAGTTATATTATATATGTCAATTCTACCTAAATAAAGCTGCTTTAAAAACACAATCCAGACAGAACAGTAAGTGTTATCTTTGTTTTAATTTAGCAGTTTATTTCTTTAAGTATCTACCCAATTTCTTGAGCCTTTTCCCTGCTTAAGAATGATCCACCACAAAAGTGAAGAGGATGACAATGCAGGTGGCTATCTGCCAAATGGATGTAATAAAACTCTGCTAACTTCACAGGGTTCTCTGAAGATCAAAAGTGATAACAAACAGAGCTCATTACAAAGTTAGAACGTGTTATAAAAATGTAAGGGCTTGTCTCTCTAGTTTCAGGTTTCCTGGTGAAGTGAATAATAAAACTAACAGAAGCCAAATTTGGAAGTGGATAAAGTTTGTGTTTGATCTTCCCTCTCTCCCAGCCCTGATGCCCTCATGCTGTAACTCCCAAAGACCAGAGCCTTGTTCTGCCAACTCTTTTTCCTTTTCTTTCTGCTAAACTTGTGTCAAGGTTTTGGTATCTCCTGGAGATCCTGCTCTGGATTAAATAACAGTGAGTGCTAAATGAGCAATTCAGATAAGTGGATTTCTTAAAAGCTATTTACTAATACATTATCTTTGTCTCCGATTGGCTTACTATGCCTTAACACTGGCTAAATACTAGTATTAACAAAATTATTTATTAGGTGGCCCTTACTATGGGATAGCATTTGGAGGTAGATGGCCCCTTACTCAGTTTATCATTTCAGAGACTGAACCCTTCCTGGAAACTCCTTCTGTTGAATGTACAATGCTGCAGTTTTCTGCTCTAGTTATTTTATTATAAGCCAGGGATCTATTACATGAGCCTTCCTAGAATGTTTATAAATCTCCTCCCTGTCCCCCCACTCATGTGTGCACACCTTTAAAAATAATAAGAAAACAAAGAAGCTCCAATCAGTAACAGCATTGCAATGTTCAATTTCATCCCTTATATATCACATTGGGATTATAATTAAATCATTAAAATGCATTGCTAATCTATAAATCTGGACTAATTAGCATAAATGTACTCTGTAATTACTAAGCACAGGGTGTGTGCTTGTGACTTTAATAGACTTTTGGACTATTAAGCCTGTCTGAATGCCACTCCCAACATGATGGCTCAGGAGCTTCTAAAGGAGCTTTCCCCAATTTTGTTCTGTATACCAGAAGAATGATATTGCTGTTACTTAAAAAGATAAGTAGGTAATAGGTTCACATAGGTCACTACTAGATCTCCAATAAGCTCTCTAAACCCATTTGCTTGTTTTGTTTTGTTTTCCCCTAGATCTAGTCAGAGATATTCTAACTCCATCTTTTGGAATAAAATATAAAATATGGACTTATTGATAGGATCAGTATTCTGGAATCTTTCTGAGAAAATTATCATAAAAAACAATCTAGTCAGTTGGTAATGTCACTTGCCTCAATGTCCTTCAATCTTTCATCACCCAAATAATTTTGGGGGATGCTACAGTCACAGCTTTATTGTGGATGCTACAGTCACAGCATTGAGAGTGGATGGACTTTGTTTTCATGCTATTAAATTCCAATATATCATTATTGTTCTAGGATGTAGCCATTCCTGGAAACATCCACGAATTTTTAACAGACATGCAATGTACTGTGTACTGCACAGCTCCATGGTGAAGTAAGCGTCCACATCCTCACCAGTTAGCCACGCCTTGCCCTTCACTTGTACTACTCTGTACTGCACACTCCTCTCTGGAGCCAAAGGATTTGGTTACAGGTACTTATACCCCTTCACCAGGATCCCAATTCACCAGCCTTCTCATCCCTGATCACAAAACTGAAGAAAAAGATTTAAAGTGGGAAGAAAACCATCTCTTTTTTCTTCCTGTCTACCTTCTATCATCTCCTAGATTGGTATTCTTGCATCCTCTCTCTAGGCTCATGGTCTGGCAGTGCGCTTTTGGGGAGACAGTAAGGGAAAATGGAGGTCTTCATGAGTTGAAAATAGCTCAGTATCTCATCCTGCCCTCTGCCCAAAGGTTACTGGATGGGTAAAGTGAGATTTTAAAATTTGGTTTATTTTCTTTGAAAACATCACTAATAATTAGGGAATCCTTTCCACCACCTCCTCCAAAAGAATAAGTTACAATGGAGGGGGGAAATGGGTTTTAGGAGTGTTAAGATGCTAAAAACTTCTTCTAAATTTAGAAGCAATAGACTTCCCTAAATTGTCCCTAAACCAACCAGCCAATGCACTCTTTCCTTTCTTCTATCTAAAAGGCTCTTTCTAACACTGTTCCTACAAGATCTTTGGGACCAATAAGCACCTTGATTCATTTTGGGCTGTGATCAGGTGTGGTCCCTTGTAGCCTTCATTTCCTAAAATCCTGGGCTTTGGTATGTGGCTATGACAGCTTTTTAAACATTATTATTGGGCAGGTGTGGTTGTGGATCACCTGAAGTCATGAGTTTGAGACCAGTCTGGCCAACATGGTGAAAGCCATCTCTACTAAAAATACAAAATATATATATATATATTAGCTGGGCATAGTGGTGGGTACCTGTAGTCCCAGCTGCTGGGGAAGCTGAGGCAGAAGAATTGCTTGAACCCAGGAGATGGAGGCTGCAGTGAGCCAAGATCACGCCATTGCACCTAGCCTAGGTGACAGAATGAGACTCTCTCTCTAAATACATACACACACACACACACACACACACATACATATATATATATATATATATAATTATGATTATTAATCTAGGGGTGAGGTTGATTCACCCTGGCATTTCCCCCTCCCCCTTCCCTTTATTCAAACAAGTAGCTGTTTGCTTACTCTCAGGAGAGGTGTGCTGCTCACTAGAAAACATAACTAGTTGGCAAATCATTCTGGCTTTTAAGTTCCCGAAGCTGAAACTCTTAGGAGAAAGGGATTCTCTGGCAAAAACAAAATATTTTAGCCTGAACTATGAAGGGAGACCGTTTTCCCCAATTTGGGGGAAGTAGGACAGGAGAGAGGAGGGCTCTCTACCCTACTTCTTGACCCTGCCTGCAGGGCAGCAGCAAGATGCCAGAGAGTGAGATCCGTGGGTCTGCAGAAAAGAGGAATCCAGAACTCCTAACTTTTTGCTTACAGGTGAGGAAACAGCAAGTCCTTACAAAAGAAAATGCCACACAGGCCCCAAAAGATGGACGAGAGCATGTCGGCTGAGTGCATACCTACTAAGAACGTATCGTCCCTCCTCACCTCCCCTCTGCTGCCAAGAAATCCCCTGTACCTGAACCCTTTTCAGTTGAGAAATGCTTTGTCATTTCAGGTGGGAATCCAGACTGTCAGCATAAGTTTTTTGTGAATATTCTCCACTAGGACCTCAACAAATTGGGTATACTCTTCTGTCTCTTAACTAGATGGACTGCCTATGGGTGTTTCTCAGTCCAAGGGACAAGAAGAGACAAATATCCCACATTTCAAACAGGAAGTACCCAAAGAAGCAGAGACAAACCACGAGACATAGACAAAACCTGTACATTGCAAGACTCTAATCTTAATGTGTCAGTTCATTTTAAATCTCTTATTTGGTATAAAATATTCCTTTTTGAATTTTGTTTTGTAAAACATGTATCATTTATGCTGGAATCTAGTATTGAGTAGCTTTTAAATCCTAAAAGGTTAGTGAAAAGCACATCATAGATGAAAATAGGGAATGTTTTCAGTTTACCTTAATATTAAAGAATGCAATTTTGTACAGTACCTACGAAAAGCAAAATTGGGAACAAGGGCATAGCATATTTAATCTGATGCAAAGATTTGATTTCTGCACTGAAATAAAATACTTAGAGCTTTATGTAAATGAAACAAACCACGGAATCTCAGTAGAAATTGCTATAATTCTAAAAATGTTCTTTTTTATAAATTGTAGAAGAAACACATAATCTGGGAATGTTTCAAATCTACAGAAAAAGTCAACTTAAAGCTTCTGGGAAAATTTTAAAGATGTATTTTTTTCAGGAGTTACTATATTTTAATATAATCTGGTTCTATTATCTAACATTTTTAATTGGCTTTTAGCAGTCTGAATTTATATGGTAATAAGGTATTTATCCAGAAGCCTCCAAGAAACTGAAATTCTACGATGGATATATACATTTAAAAGAAAGATACTGGTACATACATGCCAAGTAAAATCAGAGTAGTGAGCCAGGAATCAAAGGAGGGTTTGGGAACAAGACCTTCAAAACTTATATTTACAAGCATTGTTTTTGTTAATCATACGGAATTCTAGGTATCACCATAATTTCCAGCAGGAAAATAAAAGACTATGAATACCACTGCATTAAAATAATACTAATTGGAAAAATCATGTCATAAACTGCAAGCTTTGGTTATCAGTACATAGTATGATATACATAGTTTTTAAGGAAGCATTGCAATGTCATGGAAAAAAAGAGCACGTAGCTCAGAAAAGAAATCAATAAGTTAAGAAGTTTTAAGATAAATACATAATTTAGTAGAGTTCAGCTGAATATGTGAAAATGTGAAGTTCTGTTACGAGAAATTAAATATGAGTCAGAATTGTTCAGCCAAAAATCATATTCATGAACCTTGTACCATTGTATAAGAAACAGAACCTGAAAGACAGCATCTGAATCTTTACTGCCAGAGATTTAGGTGTGAAGGCTGATTGGATTCTCATTCATGACCCTGATGGGACATCCTGAATCTTATTTTATGTTGTTTTAAGAGTAATTCTGTAACCTCAAGAGGTGAAATAGTCATTGAGTTAGTCCATTTCCTTGGGTTATATGAAATGGAACCTTGAAAACTGAGCATTTGAATCTTTTCATCATCTCCCATTTTCTTTAATTTCTACCTCCACCAGGAAAAGCCTTCACTTTCTGAAAACTAAGAAATATCAACTACTAAAAGACAAGGCCTTCAAATTGAAAGCAAACAAATAATTGAATGAAAATATCAAATACTTATTTAACCATAAAGAATGAGGAGTTATGGATGATTCAGATAAAGAAAGCTAACTGTACATTCTTAGTGGGTTGCAGCTAAGAACAAAACGAACTGTATAGAAAATGTTGAACTTTACTTTGTTGCTTTATTGTTTAATATTATATTGTTATTTTGAAACAATTGTTTCTTTTAACCAGATTAAGCAATAAGTAACTATATTTACCATGTTCAAAATCAAAAATTTAGAAAGGAATTCTGTACCATAATAAATGTAAAATGACAATACGCAAAAAGAAAAATCACAAATCTTTCCTAGTTCTATTTATTAAAATGAGCCAAGAGCAATGATACCTACATAGTGCCCCTTAGCATTCGAATTCTGGTCTCTGATACTATTTTTTCACTAAAAGGAACCATAACTCCTTGAAACATGAGTGATTCCATGTTTAGGGCAGAAAGGTACAAATGGAGCCAGGAAAACGTGATTGTACCAGAATGCAACAAAACTTTCAATGATTACTGGGTCATGTTATAAGGAATTGAGCAAATGTTTCAAAGGCTTCCACATCAAAAGGCAAATAATTACTATAGGTGACTAATATACAGTAAGTCTATGAAAAACCATGCTTCTATATGATACGCAAAAAGAAACCATAACAAATGATTTCAAAAGTAGGTGAATAGAACAGAATGCATTTCTATGGAGCTTTATTTCTCATTTGTGAGGCATTATTGATTAATTTATTGTATCAATAGAGAATATGGAAACAAGAATAGTAAATATATCAGTTGAAGGGCATTTTCTGACGCCAGGTGAATATCAGAATGGCCAATATACTGTGATCTCAAGTCAGACAAAGCAAAATGAAATATCTGGAATTCAGTTGTGTATAAATGTAAATATCCTTAAGAAATATATGACTCGAAAAATATGAATCAGTGGGAAAGTTATTAACACACCTAAAGAACCCATCAACTTCCAAGTTCTTTAGAGTAAGGAGAATTACATTAAAATATCATAAGATTTTGTCAACTAGGATGGAAACTACAGACTTATTATGCAATGTAATAACATTATCCTAGGGAAATGGGCTAAGTCACTGATCACTTACCTCTTGAGGTTATGGAATTACATTTAAAACAACATAAATGGGCTTCAGGATGTCATATCATGGTAATGAATGAGAAACCAGGCAGCCTCCGTGCCTAAATCTTTGGCAGCAAATATCCTCATTGATTTGGTATGATAATCTTCCCTAGGTGGGATAATATAGAGTTAGGTACAGAGATGTTTAATAGAAGTAAACCATTGTATTTATATGTTTGTGTTAAGAAGAAAGCTCTGTAAATATGATTATGTATTTGTGATACATGAGAGAATTCACCTTGTGACAGCCATGTAAATATAATTTGAAATGTGTAATTAATTACCAGTTATGATTTCAAAGTGCAATCTTATTAAATTTTCAGTACTGAAACATCTAAGACCTTTAGGCATGTTATTTTTAATAGATTTAAGTTTTAAAAAGTATTTCGTTCCAAGGTAGATTTGCTTATTAGACCACTAAAATACTTAAAAGGGCCACTCAAGGTGGAGCAGCTGCTAACACTGATTTTGCACAGACACATGGACTGTCAGCCCTCTATCCTGTCCCCAGGTCCTACCTGCCCCATCCCCACAATGGGGCCTCACCAAGAGGAACACTGCTTGGACAGTGTTCACTGCTGACAGTTCCTCAGCAGCCTGCCTTCACTAGCCTATTTACTGTATCCTGCCAGGCATCCTGCGGCCTCTGAGTCCCTCCTTCCATCGTAGCCTAAGCCTCCCGCATAGGGTACCCATGAGTAAAGTGTGGGGGATGATGGAATAAATAGAAAATACCAAATTTATACTGGGATTTTCCAATATAGCCTCTTCTCAGTATATGTCAGCTACTCTTTGTGCTACTTGTAACAGAGGGAAATTGCAACAAATGTGATATAGGACACAACTGGAGTTGAAGGCACTTTACCTACCTGCAAACTGATTTTATTGGCTGTTTCCAGGTAGTGGGATACTCCCACATCCGAGTTGTAATGTGCCTTTTTTATCTGAATGGACCAAGACTTTCCTCTGCTATTACTGATTTTTTTTAATGCTTCTGGAATACATTTTTCACTGGAAAATTCCTCTTAATGTGAAATCAGACCAAGGCTTTTATTTTATGGAGCAAAATTTTCACCATGTATCCAAAGCCATAAAAAACAAATTTCAGACGCATGTTCTTTACCACCCTCAAAACTCTTGCAAAATGGAAGCAAAGGCAAAATGTGCAACACTAAGCAAGGACTAAGTACATTCTGCCATGAAACAGCCCTTAATAAGAGGCCTAACGCCCTTCCAATTTTGAATGTTTAAAAGAAGTAAACTTCCTGTGAGCTGCAAGTCATTGGACTGTGCACTCAGCCTTCATGAGATTGTCCTCTAGCTAGTAGTCCAGTGATTGCCCTCAAATGTTGAAGGATACATTGCAGTCTTAAAGTCAAGAGCTAATGTCTACAGGTCCTTTCAGTATGTGTTCAGGCTACAGACCAGCATGGGAATCCACACCAAGATATCCATGTCAGCCAGGGGACTAGGCCTACGCAGGAAATTCCAGAGAACAAACCACCTCAAACTCAAAAGTGCTGGATCCTTCAAAGTTCCCTAAACCCACCTACACACACAGCTGTGTGGACTCCAGACCACCCAACAGAAACATATATCTAAGTGCAAGCTCTTCCCCACCTGTGAACCATAGAGCCAAGAATTCAAACCACAACCCCCACCAAAATAGGGCAAATTTAATTCCTCAGCAAAATATAGATACAGTTTAAGGTATTAAAAGCTAGATGAGAACCCTTAGGTTTCCAAAGCCCTGTGTCATCTTTAGTCTAGAAGGAATAAGGGAGTCATTTTTGGCATCCATGATTCACTGAAATGAAGACCACAATGAAGTCTCAAAGAAATGCATGAACAGACAACTTCAGGACTGATTATATGAACTGGGAACCAACTGGGTAATACCAGCCCAGTCTTCTTAACCATGCTCACTTTGCTTACTAATGTAGTTTGCCATCATCTACCAGGAGTATTTCTTATGGTGATGATGAACAAGTATAATCATTGGCAAGGCATATTCATAGCCAATTTCTTGTACAGGTAAAAATATATGGATTCACAAAATCCACAGAGGATAGACTATAAGAGGAAATTAGTTCCTACAATAAAAGACATTGTCACGTCAATAATTAGAAGAGAAACAGCGTCAACAGAATGAGAGGTTCCTAATGTTTTCCCAGACAAACATAGTGGCCCCCTTTCCTTTTCAAATGAATGTTATGAGTACCACTTTTAAATAATCTTTTGGGGCCAGGCGCTGTGGCTCATGCCTGTAATCCCAGCACTTTGAGAGGCTGAGACGAGCAGATCACCTGAGGTCGGGAGTTTGAGACCAGCCTGACCAACATAGTGAACCCCAGCTTGACTAAAAATACAAAATTAGCCGGGTGTGGTGGCAAATGCCTTTAATCCCAGCTACTCAGGAGGCTGAGGCAGAAGAATCACTTGAACCCAGGAGGTGGAGGTTGTGGTGAGCCAAGATCACGTCACTGCGCTCCAGCCTGGGCAACAAAAGCAAACCTCTGTCTCAAAAAACAAATAAAAATTAAAAATAGCCTCTTGGAAGTTTGATAACTTATGTCTACTTCTTGCACTTCACTGAGTATCACAAGGCTTCACCTTTTCTAGCTGAAGATTATAAAAATACTCATCCCCCACTATCACAAGACAATTCTTGCAACAGGATCTTAGCTTATACTCATGTATAAGAGACAGCCTGCAATGTTGACACAATGACCTAGAGTTTAATACGCCCCAGCCTGTAGCTAGTGAATAGTTCTCTACTTCTTTCATATAATACACTTCTTATAAACAGTAAAGAATTAATTAACACTTGTTATAAATAGTAAAGAATTAAAAATTCTGAGTCCCCACTCTTTTTTACCGCAACAACTTTGAGAAAATTAAGCAAGCTACATTTTATGCACACCTGAGTTCAGGACCGAGCTTCATTCTTGCCACAGGTGCACGTGAACAGCATTTCTAAAGTTGGAAGCATGGGGCAATTCCTACCGGCTGCTTCTATGGGAACCAGGCTACCAAGTCTAAAGAAAGCAAGGTGAGAAAGGAGAGCCAAGACAGAGACCCAGGGGTGTATGAAAACACAGATGCACACATAGCAAGGCACGGTGCAGGCAGTGAGAATGTAGGAGGAGCCTGAAAGGTTTAATTCCCTGAGCCAATGAATACAGTACATTTTTAGCTGCTTTCTGCAGACCAGAGCAGGAAAGGCCCGAGACTTGGGATTGCTTTGGACATGCCTTTCAAATATCTGTTTAACATTAACAGGGGTGGGAAAACTGATTTTTTATTAATAAAAACAGAGTCATTTAATAATTTACTTTCACTGTGAAGCTATTCTAACAGCATGTTTCCTGCTATTCTTCATTCATGTTCTCCATTTTTCTTTTGTAAATTTCTGAGCCAAACAATTTCCAGAGAGTCACAGTAAAGGATTTTAAGTTTAATTAACAAATCTTTTGTTGCCATTATCAGCACTATGCCATACATTATTAGGTGTCAAAATTTCAACTGATTTGGACTGTAAAGTGAGTTTGTGGTAGTGTTGTTTGATTTTTCTTTTTAATTTTCACTTGAGGATGTTGTCAATTTTGAAAAGACAGGAACCAATTTACACATCACTAGTTCCGTGAAGTCGTGTATGGAAACCTAAATAAACTGGCACGATATTGTTAGTTTATTCCTTAATGTTTTAGGGCCCATCTAGATAGGCGCCATGGAAAGCCTTCCAGCTGGCTGCCTCTTAATTAGCTCACTGGCTGACCAGCCTGGGTGGTGGAAGAATGTTCATGAGTTTAAGGGTCCGCTCAGGAGCAGACACATCTCCCACATTGGCCTTACGGGGGGGGAAAAAAAACAAAACACTAAATTTTCTGGCACATTTCTGCAGCGGGAGACAAGTGTCCGTGACTGCTCCTGTAACTGGTGCCTGTCTCACTGGACCACATACTAGAGTTAACAGTGGCATTATCATATGCCCAGCACCTCCCTAAATCTGCATTCTGGCCCCTACACATGTAGTGGCACTTCGTGAGAGGTGGAGATGGAGTCAGTCACTCAGGCATGGGAGTGAAGAGCGGGCTTGCCATGGACCGGGAAGAGAGGAGGGATAGAAGGCAGTGGGTGTTCATAGAGAAGCAGGTTACAGTAGATAGGGGGACTTAGCTCCAAAAGCAAATTCATTCCACCTGATCCATTTAATCTAGGCACTGATTATAACTTTCACCTGTCCTCTGTAACGTACAGTGATACTTTGGCATTCTCAGCAAGGAGAGGGGCATGAGCAGAAGCTGCTTCCTAGTCCCTACTCCCACCTAGCTCCTTAGTGATGACATTGTCTGAATCCCTCCACTCATTTCTTTCACAGCCTGCAAATAATCTCAAGTCTCTAAGGGAAATGAAAATCAAATTGCTCTCTGGAAAAGTTTAGGAGTTTTGTATAAAGGCCAGGGAATGGGGCATTAATCCTAGGTGGTTAAATGAACTGTTAAAACAAATTGGGCTTTTGGGCTTATTATTGGCCTAGCCCAAGGCACAGTACTTAGTACTTGGGAATAGAAAATATATAGAAGTGAAACATAAAACAAGGTCATATGCTAGAATTTGTGAGATACTCCCTCACGGATACTTTTATCTTACGTATGTGGTCCCAAAGACAAAGAAGAGACGATTCTAAAGAGGGAAAGGAGAGTGATTTGAACCTTCTAATTCAGTGTTCTCAACCAGGAATGATCTTATCCTCCTTGGGACATTGGGCAATGCCTGGAGATGTTACTTGTCACAACTGGGGGTTGCCACTGGCACCCAGTGAACAGAGGCCCCTATGTCAAGCACTCTACAATGCACAGGACAACTCCCACCACAAAGAATTATTTGGCACAAAACGTCAATAGTGTTGAAGCTGACAAACCCTGGACTAGAGCAGTGGTTCTCACACTTGAGTGGGCATCAGAATCACCTGGAGGATTGGCTCAACACAGTGGGGATCCCACTCCACCTTCCAATTCAGTAGATGGGGTGGAGTCTGAGAATTTGCATTTCTAACAAGTTCCCAGGTGACACTGAGGCCGATGTTCTGGGGAGCATACTTTTGAGAACCCCTGCCCTAGTTCTTCTCCCCAGCTGCCCTTTAAATGATCCACCTTCTTGAGAATGTGGTTAGACCGACCTTAGCCTGGAGTACTCAGATGCTATCCACGCTCACAAAAGAGGAAGCAAGAAGCTCCCTTTTAAGCAAGGAGACTTCCCAGAGTCTTAATTAAAGTTTGGGAAAGTATCCCAGGAGCTGGGGATGGGAGGGGGTCAATAAAATTGATCCAAATAAATTCTTTGCACATGCAAAATAAAACTCACATGCACAAAAAGAAATTTGATCAATAAATTAGTAAATTCAGAGTGAGAAGGGAGTCATTAACAGGCCCATTTAAAGTGCAGAATACATTAAATACAGAATGAGTGACTCCACTGGGACCACTGAAGCTGGAAACACCGATGCGTTTGAGAGGCCTGGAAGATTAGAAACATATTTCAACAAGGAGAAAAGAGGCAAGAGAATGGAGAGCCCAGCATGATGAAGATGCTGTGTGGGGGTGGGGCAGAGGCAGGGGCAGGGGGAGGGATATATGTCAGAGCCTTGGGAGCCTTGGATTTTGAAATCCTACAAAGTTTAACAAACTTGCAGCTTTGCTCCGGTATATCTCCTGGGCATAGGAAACTTTTAAGTAACCTGCTGCAAGAGCTATTCAAGCCACACCTGGTCCTAAGCAGTTCCTATGTTGAGTCTGTTTATATTGGAGTAAACAAAAAGTTTATCCCAAGTTGATTGGAGCATAGAAGGATCTTATTGATTGAGAACAATCCCAGGGTTATCTTGGGCACCTTGGCAATCTACAAGATCCCCTGCCAGGGAAACTGAGGCAAAGCAGACTCCACTATCAGTTTAATCCAGAGTGGAGGACCATATAACCCATAGTTGACAGAAGTAAAGTTCTGAGGTAATTCACTGTTGAAGGCAAATTAAAAGCTGACCTCTTTCCTACAGACAATCACATACTAGACATTTTCCCCAAGAGGTGGGACACGAAGGAAACCAAATATGACTCATGGCAGAGCCATAATTGTATAAATTGCTGCTAAGATAAGCCAAGTTATACCTAACTTTTAAGTTAGGCTCTCGATAAATGTTAGATGGCTTGCTCTGAGCTTGATTTCAGGGTCCAGTTCCCCATTTCACCCCCAAATGAGTCCCTTGGGGATCCTGTTGACAACTTGCCAATGGAAAGCTAAATTGGATCAGCTGTGAATATGAATTACTGTAATGATGCCTTCAGATGTGGCAGAGAATAAGACCTTGGCCAATAAGTGCATCAGCAAGAAGCAGAACCCTTCTCTGCCTCTTTGTCGTACCCCGAGACAGCTATGAAATTTAAGTACTAGCTTATCACATAATGGAGCTCAGTCTAGCTCCATGAATTTCACTCTGGATTTGTGAAGGGCTGGGAGGCAATTTTTGCTTGCAGTGAAGCCCTAGTCCCCTGAGACCATTAAGAAGACTCTTTCCAAGCCTGGGGAACATAACTCTGGTTCCAAGGGAGGAGCCCACAATTTAATTCAGAAGACCTTAAAAGCAGGTGTCTTCAAATATCTCTGAGCCTCATTTTCCTCATAGGTATATTAGGACCCAGCTTAGCCTTAGTAAAGCGGGTGAGAAGTTGCTATGGTTGAAGCTGTTTCCTGTTTTTTAATTTTCCTCTGCCATTTTCAATCAGGCCTTCCTCATTAGCTGGATGGGAAGGTTTGCAGAGCCAAACCTGCAGCGGATTCCCTCCGGCAATGTTTTAGTTCGAGTGCTTCCCCAGGCTTTAGGCATAAAAGCGCCTCCCAAGTTGAGGTGACTTGCCACACATTTGGCTGACACCTGCCTATGAAGAGAGATGTCTGAAACCACTTTCCCAGAGCAGCCCTGAAGCAGTCAAGTCAGTGAAGTCTTTAGCAGGCTTTCTTCCTAGTCAGGCACAGATCCCGATGCTCAGCCCGAGGATGAATTCTTAGTCTACTAAGTACTTCCAACCTGCTGGTCAAGCCTTTGCTGTCACCACGTGTGGCTTACATACCTCTCAAAATGTGAGGTCAGGTAAAAGTCATAAAGTGGCAAAGTCCCAGACTCTAAGAAGGGGCAGGCCACGCAGTCTCAACTGTTTGGACTGCAGCATCCCAGATAAAGAGGCATCCCACCTTGGAACACCTCTACTGGGAAGAAGCTCAGCAACCCACAAGGCAGCCTCTGCCACTGTCGAACAGATCTAATAATTAAAAACCTATCCTTTTACCTACTCTCCATCTGCCTCCCGATGTTTCCTGTGGAGCTACATGGAATATGTACCTGACGTTATTTCCATTGTGTACTGTGTCTCCGCAATTATACCAGATGGTTTGTGAGGGCATGGACCATGTCTCCTGCTTCTCATGCATCCCTATAGTGTTCGTTAATGACCAGCTCTCAAATTACTGGGTAGTGTTCTTAGTTGTGCTCAGTCTCTTCACTTGTAATCACTGTTTCCTCCCAACCCTGCCCTGTCAAGCCTGAATTATATTCATTCTAACTCTACCCTTCAGCTCGTATCAGGGCACTACCATCGGGGGGTAAAGTTCATGGGCATCCTTCAGAAATGCCCACATCAATGAGAACAATCAGCTCGAACTCCACATCATTCCTCCAACACACATGTGCCTATGCGCACACACGCACCCCACCAACAGTCTTGGTATCTAGGTGAATGCAAACACAAATGAATTTTAAGGGCATACTTGAAGGGGAAAGCAAATATCAAATACAGTATAGAGTCCGAGGAGGGTGAGTGAAAAAGAAGTGAGAGCACATTACACTTCTTCCCTTAGGGTATTATCAGCACAGCAGCAGCCAAGCATCTCTCTCTCAGAGCCGTTTGTATCTGTCAGTCAGGTAGAACATGCAGCAATGTGGATTCCCCCACACCCGCACCCCCACCCCTGAAAGGCCAATTGACTGCATCCAAGGCAGAGCAACCCTGCCCTCCTGGACTATCCTTTTGTGCTTACTCGCCACAAATCCTACTTCTACCACCCTTCAAGCGCCTTGTCCAATCTGACAGCTTCCAGGAAGTGTTCCATCTTTCTGAACTCTTATTATGCTTATCTATGACAACACCCAGCATTTGAAGGAATATTAGATTTTGTTTACCTGTAATTTTTTAACCAGTTTTATTTTAAAATAGTCATCAATGTAAAAATTTCCCAAAGCTGGGAGTACCTCTACAGCCAAGGCTGGGAAGCGGGGCCAGGCCTCAACCAGAGCCCAGCTTGAGGCCCCTGAACCCCACCCTCCCTTCCAGAGGGAGGGAGGAAACAGCTGAGGGGAGCTCTGAGTCAGTCCTCTCCTCTATCCCCGAGGCCAGCTGTGCCTGGCCCCTCGAGGGCAACAGCTCATGCAGAGGATTAGGGGGAAAGGAAACAGAAATTAGAGGTTAATAACTCCAACAACAACTCCTATGAGAAAACAAGATAACAAAAGTCGACTATGAAAGGAGGATGGAAGATGAATATTGATAAACTCCTAGCTCCCTAAAACAGTCCAGTCTGGGCTGGGTTGGGCTGATTGGAGGAAAGGTCTTGAGACACAACTGCATGTTACCGCTGGAGAATAAATATTCTAAGAAAAGGGGAAAACCATGAGACAAGCTGCTGTGGTCACAGTCAACGCAGCTGACAGGCCTGGCACGGCCCGCCACCAACCCCACCCACATAGGGAACATCTGTGCAGATCTGGATAGCGAAGAGGTCAAGGGCTTGGACTGAGGACCCTGAGCTGCCAAAGTATGGTGGCTGCTTGCAGTCCTGGTGCAGCAATGGCATTTCTTTTATTTCCCCTGCCAGGGAAACTGAGGCAAAGCAGACTCCACTACCAGTTTAATCCAGAGTGGAGTATCATATAACCCATGGTTGACAGAAGTAAAGTTCTCATGGGAAAACATAAAACAATGAATGAGAAAGTCTTTGGTAATGTGTAGAGTCCTGTAGAGACATGAATTATTTTGGTATTATGAAAGATGCCTGAAATAGTACTCTTGCTTTGTGCTCTAGAAGCACCTGAACACTGTACCATCAAAAAAAAAAAAAGAAAAGAAAAATAAACTGTACCAGTCACACCTTTGGATTAATTCTATGGAAGACACATATTATATTGAAAACTATTGTGTACCTTTAATATTGGCATTTGACCTTATTATTCACCTGTTGTATTACTCCAGTCTCGCACTGCTATAAAAAAATATCCAAGACTGGGTAATTTATAAAAAGGAAAGAGGTTTAATTGACTCACGGTTCTGCATGGCTGGGGAGGTCTCAGGAAACTTACAATCATGGCAGAAGGCAAGGGAGAAGCAGGCACCTTCTTCACAAGTCAGGAGGAGAGAGAAGCGAGAGTGCAGGAAAAAACTGCCACTTTTAAAACCATCAGATCTCGTGAACATTCACTCACTATCACAAGAACAGCACGGGGAAAACCGCCCCCATATTCCAATTACCTTCCTCCCTTGACACGTGGGGATTACAGGCCCCTCCCTAAACACGTGGGGATTATAATTCAAGATAAGATTTGGGTGGGGGCACAGAGCCAAACCATATCAGCTGTCTTAGCACCGACTTAGCTGAGAGCAGGGCCTAGGCTAGGCGATTTCAGGAAGGGGGTGATGGGAGGAGAATCTTGAGATGCCTTAAGTTTACAAGACTTTTAGAGAGTAAATGCAGGCCAGAAGAGGGGAAACTGCATGGGAGGGCCCTGGTGAGGCCAGGGGAAATCAGAGTTGTTAGGCAGACAGAAGACACAGAAAGGGAGGTGGAGGGGTCAGCTACAGATTTTCTCCACTTGGCTTATGTGTATATCAGGGACACTTAACTTTATAGAAACCATGTGTGTGCATTGGAGAGCGGAGAGGAAAGCCAAAGAGCAGGAAACGGACACCAAGGGAGCTGTACTTCATCATAATAACCATTAGTATTGACTTTGGTGCCATCTTAAAGGAGCCATTTGTTATAAGAATCAACAGTCAAAACCCCAAGCCAGCCAGGCTTTATCTTATGAGCTCTAAAAATATTGGTATTTTGCTGTTCATCTGTTTTAATTTTCCAAATTCAAATGCAATTTGAAATCAATTCAAAAATTGATTTCTTTCTTCTAAACAAAGAGATGTTAAAAGGAGAAAGGAAGGAAGGAAGAAAAAAGGACAGACAGGGTAGGCTTTTTAGTGACTCACATAATACCCCAAAAGCAGGAGCCCAAAGCAGTAATTATTTCCCTACCTAAGAAGTATGAAAGGAAAATGGGTGAGAGTTATGACCACGTGAACAATATATAAAAACTCTCTAGAGCCGGGGCCAGCAAATCACTTACCTTCAGCTTCAACAACAATATATAAAAGCAGAAAGAAACACAGTTAAGGTCAATTGGCTCCTGGTTTTTAAAGTACCACCTCATTTTAATCAGCTCCCCATGCTATTCTGCATCTCCAGCTGGAATACTGGCTAAGAGAGATTTGAGTGGTTTGCTCTTTTTTAAGCAGCTTCAAAACAAAGTGGAAACAGTTGAGTGATCTTGCAGTTAATACAGCTTGGAAAAGGTCAGCAGATTATTTTCCAGCCAGGCCTTTTGAGGCTGTCTGCATTTAGGTAGAGTCACCACAATCCAAGCTCTGGCACTCTACCTTACAAGACCTTGGTTCTGTCAATTTCTCCAGCCTCTGGGGACTGATTCAGAATAGCAAAACTCACAATAAACAGACTTATAACCTGGACCTCCAAGTTATTCGTACATGATGGTGGGATGAATCAATCCAACAACTAGAATAATTGGGCCCACTATTTAGTTCTTCAGGAAATAATAAACTGAACTCATAAAGCAACTCTAAAGAAGTGAACATGAAGATGAACTGCATCCATATAAACCTAGGTTCAACGCTTCATGTAACTTAATTCTTTGGACCTTGGTTTTCTTACCTGTGTAAAAGAGAATAATATTTACCACTTACCATTGTTTTGTATGATATTTGAAATCACTTTCATGAGCTGGAGAGTACAGTACAAATGGAAGTGGTTGCTTTTGGCAATAAGAAAGCAGTTTTGTGCATATAGCATCTGAGAAGGGGGAACTAGAGAGTTCTATGGGGAATTTTATCCCACTTCACTGGATCCGCAAAAATTCCATACTGCGTTACAGAGATCACCTTTCTAAGGACTCAAAGTCACCACACATAGTCTCTGTCCTTCGGACCAAGCTGGAGTGAGAAATCTCAGATTTGTATGTAGCTTGCCTTTTTCAAAATTTCTTACTAGACACCAACAGCTTCCATCATCCTGATATCTCACAAAGCATATGTTGAAATCAATGATATTTCAGAGATCTCCCATGAATTTCCTCTGAGATGGAGGCCTTCCTGGGTATTTTTCCTAACCTTGGCAGCTACACCTTCATGCATCTGTCTGAAGAGTGCTGCTGCAAGGATTGCACTTACCTACACTGGGAAGATTCATGTGGCCTTTCATTTAAGGGGGATTCTTTTTTTTTTTTTTACAAGATCCTCAAATTCTATACCTGCCCCTCTGTTGAGAGCAACCGGGAATTCCCCCTCAGAGCCAGGAGAGGGAGAGGTGAAATTGAGAACTGGCAGTGACCATGCAGAAAGGATGGTTCTAGATCCCTGAAGAGCTAATCACTTCTCTGGACCAGTGAAACCCATGTAGGATTCGCTACGGGAAGCAGCAACAAGCCAGAAAACAAGAAGGCCCTGAGGCAAATTTCAGAAGCCAGCGTGGTAAACCCAACAGGGACTTCCCGCTTTCTTTGGAATCAAATTTAACCTTCCTATCATGGTCCATGAGACCCTGAGTGATCTGAACTCTGCCTGTTTCTCCATCTTCAAATCATGTACTCATGCCTGCTCCACTCACATTGGCTTTCTTTCTGTTCCATAGGCCTGCCCACTCATTCTAGGCTTAGAACCTTTGTACCTGCCATTACTTCCATCGAGGGTCCTCTTCTCCCATATCCTTGCCTGAATGAGTCCTTCCCATCACTCACGTTTCAGCTCAAATGTCACCTCCTCAGAGACACCTTCTCTGATGACCTTTCTACTAATGTTGCCCATTCCATCAGCCACTCTCTGTCCCATTGCCATGTTTTCTTAATGTCACTTACCTGACATTATAGCACTTTTTTTTATTAATTGTCCAATCTCCTATGAGAGATAGAACAAGGAACCACAATAGGTGAGATTAAGGAACTGCAAATCAGAGCTTTTAATAGGCTGTCAGAAGAGACGAATGCTGAAATCCAAGGAAGAAATGTCTTGTCTTGTGCATGTGTATAAGCAGACTGGATCGATTTAAATGGACTGGGGTCAACAGGAAGTAACCTGCATCAAGTGCCAGCTATATACCAGCCACTTTTCATATATTATCATCACAGGCTTGCAAAAGATTGAACACATACTGATCAATCCAAGGAAAACTGTTTCCCTGCTTTTTTATGTCAATAAGAGGGACAACTGCTCCAATGCCTAGGAAGGAACAGGGCTAGAATTCTACATTTGCTCCTCTCCACCATAGGACAGGCAAACTCAACCAGAAGGTAGAGTCACTTCAATGAAAGAATAATGTGGTTCTGTCTCTTTTCTTTCCAGCATTTTTGAGCTCTTCATCTCCATTTTGTAAGTCCATCTGAATGAGGACTCTAAATTGCAAAAGAAATCTTCCATTCTCCAGCTTCTAAGACTATAGTTAATTTTAATTTGAGGTAGTCAGAAGTCTCATTTTATCTCATGCCTAAACCTTATCCTCTGGTCAGTCTTTAACAGAGAATCTTGTCTTTCAGATATAAGCAGAGAGATGGGAGAGTGTGTGGACTTAGACCACTAAGGTTTTCATCTTGGCTTTGCCACCTACTGTGTGACTGTGGATAAGTCGTCCAAGATTTTGGTCCCTTAATTTCCTCCTCTCTATATTGAAAATATTAATCATATTTACCTCATAGGTATAAAGATTAGGTAATATAATAAAAATAAGTATCTAGAAAACCATTAATACATTTTAGTTATTATTACTAATAAGAAATATTACAGAGGAGACATTGATCTGCATCTAATTCTTTGTGTTTTTTCTCAGTTGGTTAGAGCCAAGCAGGGTAGACAGGTAGACAGATTAGCCTCAAAAATCCCCAACATGGTCCAGAAAACTTAGGAAACAAACACAAAGATTGTTATTTGTGAACCAAAGCACTATATTAAGAGACCAAAATTTTTGGTGAGCCTCACTAGCACTGGGGTTTGTAGCTTTAATTATGGCTTCATCTGATTCTTCAGGCTTGGGCATGGGTCCCTGATACACAAGTAAAATCCTTTATTTGGGGTGTCTGGGGGTCTTACAAGGACTTAGCCTTGGACAGAGATAAAAGCGAGCTCCAGAGTCAGGAGAGGCATTCTGGGGTCCTTAGACTACAAAAGAAGTAGAATTTTCATAAGTTTAAGAATCCCATGGGAAGAGGGCAAAGTCCCTACTAGAATTAGGTTTGGTTTACCTGGAAACAAGAAGGCACTGAAGCTAATGTAAGCATTAGCTGATCTCTAGTATGCGAGATTAGGCAACAGATTCTTCCTTTGTCTCTTGTTTAAGGGGAATTACCCTTGTTATATTTCTCAGCTAGGAATATAGCCTAAGGCTTTAAACCACAATAGCAGCTAGATTTCTTTTTTTTAAATACTTCAAGTTTTGGGGTACATGTGTAGAACATGCAGGTTTGTTACACAGGTATACTCGTGCCATGGTGATTTGCTGCGTCCATCACCCTGTCCTCCACATTAGGTAATTCTCCTAATGCTATCCCTCCCCAAGGCCCCCACCCCCTGCTATCCCTCCCCTAGACCCCCCCACCCTGACAGGCCCCAGTGTGTGATGTTTCCCTCCCTGTGTCCATATGTTCTCATTGTTCAATACCCACTTATGAGAGAAAACATGCAGTGTTTGGTTTTCTGTTCCTGTGTTTGCTGAGAATGATGGTTTCCAGCTTCATCCATGTCCCTGCAAAGGACATGAACTCATCCATTTTTATGACTGCATCATATTCCCTTGTGTAAATGTGCCACATTTTTTTTATCCAGTCTATCATTGATGGGTATTTGCATTGGTTCCAGGTCTTTACTATTGTGAACAGTGCCGCAATAAACATACGTGTGCATGTGTCTTTATAACAGAATTATTTATAATCCTTTGGATATATACTCAGTAATGGGACTGCTGGGTCAACTGGAATTTCTATTTCTAGATCCTTGAGGAATTGCCACACTGTCTTCCAAATTGGTTGAACTAATTTACACTCCCACCAACAGTGTAAAGTGTTCCTATTTCTCCACATCCTCTCCAGCATCTGTTGTCTCCAGATTTTTTTAATGATTGCCATTCTAACTGGCATGAGATGGTATCTCAATGTGGTTTTGATTTGTGTCTCTAATGACCAGTGAGGATGAGCTTTTTTTCATATGTTTCTTGGCTGCATAAATGTCTTCTTTTGA
>CAUYLG010061829.1:0-31687 GCA_963573385.1 Cacajao melanocephalus
ATGCCTGTAATCCCAACACACTGGGAAGCCAAGGCTGGAAGATCGCTTGAGGCCAGGAGTTTGAGACCAGCCTAGGCAACATAGCAAGACCCTGCCTCTTAAAAAAAAATTAGGCCTGGTGCAGTGGCTCACGCTTATAATCCCAACACTTTGGGAGGCCGAGGCGGGCGGATCACGAGGTCAGGAGTTTGAGACTAGCCTGGCCAATATGGTGCAACTCTGTCTCTACTAAAAATACAAAAATTAGCCAGGCATGGTAGCACACGCCTGTAGTCCCAGCTACTCAGGGCGCTAAGGCAGAAGAATCACTTGAACCCAGGAGGTGGAGATTGAAGTGAGCTGAGATCGTGCCACTGCACTCCAGCCTGGGTGACAGAGCAAGACTCCGCCTCAAAAAAAAACAAAACAAAGAAAACTGAAAAAAACAAAACTTATATCTTTAAAATGTACTTATATATAATGTAGTTTTTGGTATCACGCATGTAGGCTAAACAGAACACAGCTAGTGACATGACGCCGGCTCTGTACCCAGCCCCTTTCGTGCTCCTGGAAACACCAGAAGTGACCTTGGGCAGCTGTTCTGGAGTGGAAGGAACAGGAACAGCTGTGATTCTCCCCAAAGCCAAACTCCCCACACAGAGCTCACCCTGAGACCAGGAGCAACAGCAAATCGATCTGCACTCCTCCACACACACGAATAAGGCTTTCGCTTTATGTAAAGCGGCGTCTGGGCTTTACAGATTCCCAAACAAAACAGAGCACAGAGAAGAAAGTAAAACCAGCTGGAGATGCCAGAAACCAGACACTGCTGCAAACTGCAAGCACCGGCCCTCACCCTTCCCCATGCTCTCCCACAGGACACGTGTGCTGTCACTTTAACACTAATTGAGGCCAGGCACGGTGGCTCACATCTGTAATTCCAGCACTTTGGGAGGTCGAGGCAGGGGATCACGAAGTCAGGTGTTCGAGACCAGCCTGATCAACATGGTGAAACCCCATCTCTACTAAAAATACAAAAAAAAAATTAGCCAGGCATGGTGGTGGGCACCTGTAATCCCAGCTACTCAGAGGCTGAGGCAGGAGAATCGCTTGAACCCAGGAGCCGGAGGTTGCAGTGAGCCAAGACTGTGCCACTGGACTCCGGCCTGGGGGACAGAGCAAAACTCCATCTCAAAAAAAAGAAAACTAGCCAGGCATAGTGGTGCACTCCAGCCTGGGTGACAGGGCAAGACTCTGTCTGTGATGCTTGCTATCTGCCAGCTGATATCTTTTACTCAAAAAATGCCATTATCGTGTGTCAGTCGCCCAGGAACCAAGTGGCTCTGAGCTCAGCACACAATGTACCCAGGAACGTGGTCTTGTTTTGTTACTGTGCCCAATCCGTGAAAACTGGGAAGACAGGAAGAAGTCGTCCTCTTCCCGAGACACAGCCCAGCAGCCTTGCAGCAGCCGAGATAACATGGGATCCGCATGGCCCGCAGCATGCCCCACAGGCCTTTTCTGGGAAAGCACCCTTCTCTCAGGGAGGCAGAGACACCTAGCAGGCCGCACCAGGGGCTCTCGCGGCACAGGCCTGACACTGCCGTCCAGGCCAGCTGCCACCACCTGACAACAGGGCTTAGCGCCCAAACAGCACAAGTAACGCCGTCTACGCTGAGCCCCTGCTCTCCAGGAAGTCCAGTATTTTGGCAGGTGCCAGGCACAGAGTACCTGCAGGACCAGCCCCGTAAAATCCCTGGGCCTTCCCCTAATGTGTTTTAGTCTCAAATGAGCTGCTCTGGTCAACATTCCACACACATTGTCCAAACCCAAGCCTGCTGCTGGGACTGGGGCACAGCCCTCGTGAGGCCCAGGGCCTGTGCTGAGCTTCCTGGAGACTCTGCCCCATGTCCCTCTTCTGCTGGCTGGCTACTGTTTTCTTCTCCGTAATTTTAAGGTGAGTATTCTTTGCGAACCATTGAACCTGCGCAGGGTCTTGGGGACACCCGACCCACAGACTTCTGGGGAGGGTTCCCCACACATCGAGGGCATCCTCGCAATCAGGGAGGCAGTGGCTACCGTGGAACGTGTCCCTCGCACCTGCCAACTATGTCCCGGGCTGCATCTGACTTTCAGCACTGGGCGCAGAGAGCACTCTCGTGGCCAAGGCTCTGCCTCACCCTGGGTATCCTCCACCTGCCTGGGCTGGGCCTCCTCTGTAAGCCAGAGAAAGTGGCCCCTGACCAAGCCAAAACACACTTCCTTTCAACTCACTGAAATATCTTTTCTATTTAAAAAAATACAAAACTAATTTTTTAAAGACTAAAATATAAAACATCCTCACACTTTCTTACCCAATCACCAGCAGCCCTTTAACAGTGGCACTTCCGCAGAGCGGCGTGCACTCTCAGAGCCCCAGACTTCCACAAAAAAGAGTCACCATGAAGTGAACCCTTAAGAGGCACAAGTCTTCTCCTCATCAGCCTCATGGTCGGGGCACCTGGCCCACGCCAGCACCAGGGACAGGAGTGTCAAACCCTAGTCCTGCACTAACCCAAAACAGGCTAATTCCCGTATCCAGAAGCAAAGAGTAGAGTCTAAAAAGGCAGTTTCTCCTCTAAGCACCTGGAGCGCACATCAGCAGCAGCTGTGAGCCCTGCACACCTGGACCCCTCCCCTAAGGACCCCACACCAGACACTCTCTCCAGCCTCAGCCTGAGTCAACCTGGACCCCCTTCATCCAATGACCCCACACCAGAGATTTTCTCCAGCCCCAGCCTGAGTCAAGCAGGGCTGTGATGTCCCCGGCATGTGTCCATCGGGAAAACTACCAGAGTGTGTCCACAGGCCCCTGGGCATGCACTCACCCCTGGGGAGGGTGCAGGAGCACCTCACCAATGCCATGACCGGGGCACCAGGCCCACCCAGCCAGGCCAGCGGAGGCCTGCGTGGCAGCAACCGTCAGTGCGGGGTGATCAGTGGCGCGGAGCCTTACCACTCGAGAATATTTGAAGGGAGCGGCTCAGCGCAGATGTAAGGCACCGGGTCTTTCTTGATGCGAAGGTAGTCCTGCTTCAGCCTCTGGGTTGCTGTGGTTGGAGCCCTCTTAGTGCTGGTGCTGCTCATCTGTTAAAAAGAACATCACGCTGATGAAGGAAAGCAATGCTCACCACAGCTTTCTCCCCCCAGCGCACCCCTGGTTCCTGTTTCCGCAGCCCGCCATTCAGGCCCCAGCCCTGAGGTGCACACCTCAGCCCAGTCACCGAGTCACAGCTCACAGGTCACCCTGACTCGCCATCTGCCCTGCGGCTTCTTTTCCCATCTGTCCTGCCACTACCTTCACTGATACAATATACAGCTCAGGTTCAAAGATGAGCAGAAACCCAAATCCCCGCCCCTGTCCCCAAAGAACTCACATAGGGACACACTCACAAGGCCTGAGGTAGGGGTGCCAAGGCCACGGCCTCAGACCGGCTCCGAGGGGAGCTACTCACACCTGCAACTCTGAGCTCAAAGATCCCTCACGGATGGAGAATCCACACCACCGAAAAGGGCAAGCACCACCGCCAGCCCCTCCACACATCCGGGACCTGCTGCCCAATACGTTCTGCTGGCCACAGCAAAAGGAACCGCAGACCAGGGGAGCCTCTGCGGCTAGAGGGACGAAGGCTCAGGAGACTCCAAGGCACTCGCTGGGCAGAGGAGCAGCTGTCTTCCTGGTAGAAGGGGCCACAGGTGAACAGGTCACACCTGAGACAGTGCAGTGTGGCAGGGCCCAAGCACAGTGAGGGGCAGGGGTGAGACTGCCCAGGGAGGCGGGGCCGGGGCAAAAGGGTTTTATTCATTTACTTTTCGTGAGACAGGGTATTTCTCTGTTGCCCATGCCTGAGTCACAGTGGCCTTGACCTCCTCGGCTCGAGCGATCCTCCTACCTCACCGCCCAAACTGCTGGAATGACAGGTAGAAGCCACTGCGCCCTCCGCCCCGCAGGGGTTTTAGGTCCAAGCCTTAAACAGGCCCTATCTTCTGTTAGGAACGTCGCTCTGGTGGCTCCATGAGGAACGTTCAAGACAGCACTGAGGGTCAAGCACGGGCCATGAGGTGCCATCATGCAAGAGAAGAGGCTGGATTGGGCACCCCAAGGCCCCTGAGCCACGGCTGAGGCTGGGGAGAGGGGTGCTGATGAGAACAGGGTGTGAGGTGCGGAGCCTTACCACTTGAGAGCCTTACCACTTCCCTTACCATGCAAGAGAAGAGGCTGGATAGGACACCCCAAGGCCCCTAGCCATGCCTGACGCTGGGGAGAGGGGTGCTAAAGAGAACACAGGGCTCCCACTGCATCAGAGTAGCTCCAACTCAAACCTCTTTTATTTTTATTTTATTTATTTATTTTTGAGACAGAGTCTCACTCTGTGTCACCCAGGCTGCAGTGCAGTGGTGCAGTATCGGCTCACTGCAACCTCCGCCTCCCAGGTTCAAGCCATTCTCCTGCCTCAGCCTCTTAATTAGCTGGGACTATAGGCACACGCCACAATGCCCAGCAAATTTTTTTATATTTTTAGTAGAGACGGGGTTTCACCATGTTGGCCAGGCCGGTCTCAAACTCCCGACCTCAGGTAAGCCACCTGCCTCAACCTCCCAAAGTGCTGGGATTACAAGCGTGAGCTACCACACCAGGCCATGGCCACACGCCTTAATACTATCCCTGGACATCACCAGCCATCAACAACAGCCAGTGACCAATGATCTCCATCCTGACCTCCCAGTTTGCACAAAACTGAAGTCAGCTCCACTCTTGGGATCCTTGCTAATATGGTTTGGCTGTGCCCCCACCCAAATCTCATCTTGAATTGTAATTCCCACAATCTCTCAGGTTCAGGGAGGGAGCTGGTGGGGGTGACTGGATCATGGAGGTGGTCAGCCCCATGCCGTTCCAGTGATAGTGAGTTCTCACAAGCTCTGATGGTTTCTAAGGCGGTATTCCCTGCTCTTGCTCGCTCTTTCTCACCTGCCACCATGTAAGATGTGCCTCTTCCCCTTCCGCCATGATTTTAAGTTTCCTGAGGCCTCCCCAGCCACACAGAACTGTGAGTGAGTCTATTAAACCCCTTTTCTTTATAAATTACTGAGTCTCAGCCAGGTACGGTGGCTCACCTGAGGTCAGGAGTTCGAGACCAGCCTGCCCACACAGTGAAACCCTGTCTCTACTAAAAATCAGTCAGGTGTGGTGGCACGTGCCTGAAATCCCAGCTACTCAGGAGGCTGAGGCAGGAGAATCACTTCAACATGGGAGGCGGAGGTTGCAGTGAGCTGAGACTGCACCACTGTACTCCAGCTTGGGCAACAGAGCAAGACTCTATCTCAAAAAAAAAAAAAAAAAAAAAAAAGACCGAGTCTCAGATAAGTCTTTACAACAGCGGGAGAACCGACTCGCACACCTGCAGAACAGCGACACACGCCACCTCCCTTCAGTCTCCGCCCACAAGAGATCTCCAGACTCTTGGCCTCTTTGCCTGGTTTATTCCTCCTCAGAGAACCATCGCCACCAGCCTGTTTAATGTCTGCTCCCAACCTGAGGATGGTAACAGCCAGGGCTTGGCTGCTCACCCCACATACCCAGGGCCCGGAGAGCAGGGCTCAGCCAGGGCACCCACAGCGTGCTCCCAAATGCATAGCCTCAGCAGCACCACCCACCTCTGCTTCTCGTTCTGGGGTCCCTGACCCTTGTAAGCCTTGTTCACCATGTCCTTCCCACACCCATTGTCCAAACGCAGAATGTCGTCACTTCTCCCATCAACACTACAGCAGCCTCCCGTCCCCCGTCCCCCCCATCCCCACCCCGTCCCCCCCCCCCGCCCCGGCAACGCTGCGGGTCCAGAAGGTCTGAGCTTCTAGATTCTTCCCATTTCAAGGCCCTCTTGTACCCCCTAAGTCAACCCACTCTTCAGATCACCCACTCACCCAACCACCCTCAGGATACCCCCACAGCCAAGCAAATAAACATCAACACCTCCTCCTGCCTGCCAACCCCGACAGAGCAGCCCAGCCAGCCCTCCTCATTCCCAACTCCCAAGACCCAGCACGGTCCAGGCCCCCTTCCAAACCCCTGACCGACACACTCACTCCTTCTCACAGCTGTTTCCCAGCCCAGACTGTACTGTAAACTCTCCTAGGCCCTTCCGGGCCTGGCTGGAGCCACCACCTTCAGAGGCCTCCCTGATTTCCCTGCCAAATGCTTTCCACTGGCCTCCATGTGACCCCACACACCACACAGGGCCCTTTTGGGCCCCAGGCAAGGGTGGGCTCCTCTGCCTAAGGAGTGCCTCCCCAGGAGGAGGGCTACGGTTGTGCCTGGGAAGGAAGTGCTCCCACACAGCAGCATCCCCAGCTCCTGGCTCAAGAAACCAATGGGCCAGGGAGCTCCCCTCGGGCCAACACCTGGTGATGGACACAGCCATGACCCCAAGCAGCACCGCCACATGGGCTGTCCTTTCAAAAGCACACCCTGAAGCTAACACTCCGCCATATACAAAATAACGCACTGCACAATTCAAATGCAGCCGTGTCTGGACTTAGCTAAGTGGCCAGGCTACAGGAAAGTTTATGGACAGCCATGCAAAAATAAAATAGGTTCCATCTGGTCAGCCACAAGCAAGCTTCTCTCCCATACTTGCTTTGAGAGGCTTTTAAAATCATGTTCACGATTCAACTGCTGTTTTCCCAGCCACCCTTCCTAAGCTTCACACAGAACAGCGTTCTCACGTGCCCTGGGAAACCAGAGGGCTATTTCCCCCAGTTCTTATCATCCCAGTATGACAGCAAGAAGGACAAGGAAAATAAAAATCCACAAAAGGGCACGGTGGCTCATGCCTGTATTCCCAGCACTTTGGGAGGCCAAGGTGGTCAGATCACCTGAGGTCAGGAGTTCGAGACCAGCCTGGCCAAAAGGGTGAAACCCCATCTCTACTAAAAATCAAAAAATTAGCCAGGTGTGGTGGTGGGTGCCTGTAATTCCAGCTACTCGGGAGGCTGAGGTGGGAGAATCACTTGAACTCAGGAGGCAGAGATTGCAGTGAGCTGAGATCACACCACTGCACTCCAGCCTGGGCAACAGAGGAAGACCCTGCCTCAAAAAAAAAAAAAAAATCCACAAAGGAAGCAAACTCTGAGAACAGGTTTGAAGCATATGTATCTCAGGTTCCCTTCAGACACGTCCCACAGACAAGGGACATCGTGTGTAGAGTATCATCCTGATGAAAGAGCTGGTGATTTTAAAACAAAAAGGCACAGGAAAAAAAGTTAACACACAGAAACTGCATTAAAGCAATGTGAATCACAGAGAGCAACCGTGCCAGGCACTATGAGTTGGTGGCTGCCCAGCGTCACCCTGTCCCTCTTTCTCTGGACAGCTCTTTCCTGCTTAGGGGATGTGGCAGGAAACCTTGGCCTGACCCATCGGCCGAGCGAGCGGCACACCCAGGCCCAGGAATGCCACGGAAGTCTCTGCCTTCTCCACCAAGACTGCTCCGGAGACAGGATGGGAGCACGGGCCGATGGAGGCGGGACACTCGCCTGTCACTCATTCATGCACGCACCTGCCTGGCTCACCTGCCTGCCACTCACGCTCGCCCCTGCATAGCGTGGAGGTCAGCGGTGCCAGGCCATGCCAGGCCATGCAGACGACAGACTGCGAGGTCCAGACACCCAGACCCAACCACGCCCTAGGCTCAAGGGCTGGACTTTTGGATTAAGCGAGATCCTCATGATCCTCTATTCGGAAGCCAGATAACACCATCTGGGTCCCCTGGAGCAGGGCGCAGGGCCACCGGCCTGCCCCAGCCCAGCCTTCTGCACGATCCTCGCCGCCCTTCCACCGTGCTGAGACCCGACCTTGCAGCCGCTTCCTATCCGGTCCGGCAAGAGGCTGGCAACCGCACTTGAGCTAATACACCCCCGCCAAGTGGCAGGCATTGAACAGGAGGCCAGGAGGGGACACCTGGCCAGAGGCTGGGAGAACGCAGGGAGGTCGCAGGTGCGGACGCAGAGGCCGGCACGGCTCAGGGACTCGCCCTGGGCCCGGGTCGCGCTCCCGTCGGCCGGCGGGGAGCCGGGCTCCGGCCTCCCACTGTCCCCGCCCCGGCTTCGCAGCCGCACCGGCCTGAGCGCGTCCCGGGCACACTCGTTTCCCTCGGGGTTTCCGGGACACTCTGGGGTTTCACTGCTCGGGGGCAAGGCGGCGGCGGGCTCAACGGCAGCGCTCCCCCGACAGACTCGCGGGATCCATTTACGAACCAGGATCGAGGCCGCCCGTCCTGGAGGCCGCGGCAAGTGTCCCAACGGACGAGAGGCCTTTTCGCGGGTGTCGCGGCCGAGTGGCCAAGGCCCGGACCCGACCCTGACCCGGAGCTCGGGCGCCCGCCGTAACCGACCTCGGCTTCCGCGCAGGCAAGCTCGGGCCGGGACCCCGCGGGAGGCGGGCGCGAACTGAGAGGCGTCGCGCAGGGTCCCCCGCAGCCCCGGGCCGCCGCTGTGGCCGGCTCTGGCGGGGCGGACGAGCGGGCCCGAGGACCCGGCGCAGGCCTGAGAGCGCGCTCACCTCTCCCTGTCGCCGCGCGTGGGCCGCCGCCGCGCTCAGGCTCGCCGTGGTCGAGGCCGGAGCAGGGTGCGGAAGAGCGGGGCCCGCGCCCGAAACAGCCGCACCACGCCGGGACTGGGCCCACCGAACCCGCCGCAGCGCCTCCGCCGCCTCAGCCTCCAAGATGGCCGCTCGCGGGGCGGGGCCAGCTTCGCTTCCGTTTCTGGTGCGCCGTACGGAGGCAGGGCGCCGCTCTAGGCGGCCTGGAGGACCGCGCCCACGTCTCTCTGTCGCCGTCAGCGCCGGGGAAGGGAGGGTCGGCGCGTGCGCACTGGCGGGCGGCTCCGGGCACCCGGAGCTGCTGCTGAGAGTCCGGGATCCCGAGGCCGCGCGCTCCCCTCTCCACGTGCCCCGGCCCAGGGCGGCAGGCCCGGCTGAAGGCGACCCCGGCGGAGACGGGACCCCGACCCTCCCGCCTCCCGGCTCCAGGCTCCCGCCTTGTCTTCCGCTCCCACGCCCCGCCCGACCCCGAGGGGAGGCGCGGCGCGGCGCGAACTGGGCGTGGAGCGTCCCGGGGCCCTGGAGGCCTGGCTGGGCGGAGGGTTGGGCGCCAGGGAGTTCAGAGCTCTCTCGTTCAGGGACTCGAGAGTGTCACGCGTGAGATCGCTTTGCAACCCACGCCCGCGTCCCAGCACCCTCCCCTACAGGTATCTGCCCAGCGCCGGGTCGCCCCCGCCCCAGCACCCTCCCCTCAGGTGTCTGCCCAGCCCCGGGTCTCCCTCACCCCAGCACCCTCCCCTACAGGTATCTGCCCAGCCCAGGGTCGCCCCCACCCCAGCACCCTTCTCTCAGGTGCCTGTCCGACCCCAGGTCGCCCCTGGCCTCCCCCTGGCCAGACTTCAGAAAGTGCTGGGCACTGCGTCTTCACCTGTCTCTCTGACCCCAGACGCAGTGGGAGGGAGCGGAGGTGGTGGGGCCCTGGGATGGGACGCTGGGGGCGGGCACACGGCCCACCGCCTCCCTGAGAGGCAGCCGAGGACAGTGGGGAGCTGAGGGTGATCCCCTGGTCGGGGATCGGGAGGTGGACCTCACCACCAGGCTTCCTGTGGCCTTCTCCTTCACCCAACCCTGACTGCCCCTCGGAGACAACCGCAGGTCAGCAAGGTGGCTGAACACTGAGGGTCGTCCCCTGGTGGCTGCAGGCAGAGGGCAGGTGGCATCTATGCTCAGCCCCGACTCTGCTCTTCTGGGACACCTTGGCGGGTCTGAGACACTGCTGCAGGCCCCAGGGCAGAAGCCAGAAGGAGTGTCCACACAGCCTCAGCCCGTGGGAATCCAGCCTGCTTCCACACCTGCTGTCACCGAGTCCACCTTCAGAAAACATCTCAGCGTCAAGCCTCCTTCCTCTGCCTCCTCTCAGGCCTCTGCCGTTCCCATGCGGGGCAGGCCGAGCTGCTATTACAGCATGGAAAGTTAGTTATGTAAGGGAAGCCACGCTGGCCGCAGATACAGGCACCAGCACATCCAGTGTGTGCACACTCACAGCTGTGGCCCATGGCAGATCAAGGCCCGCCCCTGCCTCATCTGTCCCTCAGTAAAAATGAGTGTGAAGAGAACGTACCTGTGAGGCCCTGCAGGTGGGAAGGCTGCAGCATGAGGCTCAGCTCAGAGGCCCCTGCTCAGGAGCGCAGCTGAGTCGCACCCCAGGGAAGGTACCCCGGACAGGTGTGGCCAGCATGTCTTGCTAAGACCCCACCATGGCCCTTACCCCACCCACCCGCATCTGTGGCCTTCTGGTGCGCAGGACACAGGCTGCCCAGGCCTCTAGCCGTGGAGCTGAGGGCCTTAGCCAGCAGGAATAGCACAAGCAGCTAGGTTGGTGGTAGATGGTGCCTGTAACCTTCTCAACCCTGAGACTGCCCTCTGAGGCCAGGAGCCGCCCTTCTGTGGGTCAGACCTCAGGAGGGCTTCATCTGGCAGAACAACAGGGACCACCCAGCATCTTGGGCAGTGGGGGGACCCTCTGCTTTGGGGTCCCAAGAAAACATCATCCTCAACCCAGTTGCTACCTCCTGTCCCCGCCTCCTCCAGCCCCCAGGGTTGGACCAGAAAGCCTTGGCTGCCTCTGACCAGCAGGCACTGTCTGGCCAGGGCTTGAGGGAGAGAGAAACCCAGCCTGGAGGGTGCAAACCCAAAAGCATCTGAGGCAGGTCTGATCCCTTTAGAAAGCTTGTTTTGCCAAGGTTAAGGACATGCCCGTGGCTGGTAACAGGTGCCCAAGGTGCCTGTGGCGCAGTTTGCTTTTATACGTTTTAGGAAGACATGATTTATTTACATGGGTTCAATCTGAAAGGGCAGGAGAAGGTGGGGTGGTTTGGGGGGACTTCTAGGTTCTTGGTAGATTCAGCATTTTTCTGATTGACAATTGGTTTAAAGAGCTATTATCAGTGGAAAAGAATGTCTGGGGTTGCCGTAAGGGGTCGTGGTTTTCTATGCAGCAGAAGCCTCAGGTTTTAGGCTTCAGAGAGAATAGATTGTAAATGTTTCCTGTCAGACTTCAGGCCTGTGCTGATGTGAATGCTGGTCAGCTTTTCCTGAATTCCAAAAGAGAGGAGGCATGAGGCATGACCCACAACCCCTTCCCATCACAGCCTGGACAAGTTTAACAGGTTAACACTGGAGTGCCTGTGGCTGGGAGGAGGGGTCCACTCGGAAGGTTGGGGGCCTTAGAATTTCATTTTTTATTTACGTTCATCCGCTTCTGGTCAAGATGTGCCAGAGCCAACATCAATGGCTACCAAATCTTTACTGTGTCCCATAGGATTGCTGGGCTAGTGTGGCTGCCGGCCCTGGATCAATCCTGTCCCTCGGTGGGACCCCCTATGACCCAGGAACTTAGAGTCTAAAGATTTACAGCCAATTAAATTTTCTAGGCCAGATAGGAATGGACATAGACCAGGATTCATTACCCTTTAAAACAATGTTTTTTTGAGATGGAGTCTCATTCTGTCACCTAGGCTGGAGTGCAATGGCATGATCTTGACTCCTTGCAACCCCTACCTCCCAGGTTCAAGTGAGTCTGCTGCCTCAGCCTCTTGAGCAGCTGGAACTACAGGCATGCATCACCATGCCTGGATAATTTTTGTATTTTTGTAGAGACGGGGTTTCACCTTGTTGGCCAGGCTGGTCTTGAGCTCCTGACCTCAAGTGATCTACCCTCCTCAGCCTCCCAAAGTGCTGGGGGATTACAGGCGTGAGCCACCATAACCAATCTATCATGTAACATTTTTATAAATTCGTTTTTCACTAAACTTACTATGACTTACACAGACCATTTATGACATGCTTGAACTTTCTAGTTTGTCCTGAACATCTCTCTTTCTTAAACAACCAGTCATTTATTTATTTATCTTTTTTGAGATGGAGTATTGCTCTATGCCCAAGCTGGAGTGCAGTGGCTCAATCTCGGCTCACCACAATCTCTGCCTCCTGGGTTCAAATGATTTTCCTGCCTCAGCCTCCTGAGTAGCTGGGACTACAGGTGTGCACAACCATGCCCAGCTAATTGTATTTTTAATAGAAACAGGGTTTCACTATGTTGACCAGGCTGGTCTTGAACCCCTGACCTCGTGATCCTCCCACCTTGGCCTCCCAACGTGTTGGAATTACAGGAGTGAGCCACTGCACCCAGCCTAGTCATTTATTTTAGGACAAAAATTTGCCATACAAGATTCTTTCTCAAATAAAATTATTTTTCTTGTAACGTTTCTTAACAAAAATACCTCTTTATATCTATAACTTCTCTTTGTCTCTTATTTCCTTGTTCCAGGCACCACCATGCTCAGATAATTTTTCTGTTTTTGTAGAGACAGGGTTTCACCATGTTGGCCAGGCTGGTTTTGAACTCCTGACCTCAGGTGATCCACCTGCCTTGGCTTCCCAAAGTGCTGGGATTACAGGCGTGAGCCACTGTGCCCAGCCAGGAACTCTATAGTTCTGTAGTTGCAGGCTGACCTTTGGGCTCTGAATGCTTCCTGGATGGAATTTGCCCAACAGTTTAAAATGTGTCAAAAAGACCATAATATGGAACCAGCTGGGACCTAAGAAACCTGGCGTGTCCTCAAAATTTTCAGTTTTATACAAACACTTGCCAGTAGCGGCACCATGAAACCAGCAAGGTGCCCGAAAGGGGGCCGTTCTCTTGTCTTTCCTGAGTCTTAGATGATTTGTTTCCCACTTTTTTTTTTCTCGGAAGGAGGAGCTGAGCTGTGTCCCTGGGTTCAGTGGGGCAGTGGAAGTGTGCTGGTTGTGGGCGGGACTCCACAGTGTGTCACCACAGAGTCATCTTTCCCCTCTTATGTGTCTCAGTTTCTCTCTCTGGAAGTCCAGCACCTCCAAGAGGACTCAGAACCCCAGAGTGACAGCTCCTACGTGTGTTTCCTGGACAAGATTTTTTCAACTAATTGTGTTGGGGGTTCCCAGTAGGGCTGCTGCACATCACAGGGGATCAGACCCCAAGACACTCCCACTTGTTTCCTACTCACCCGGGGCACCTCTCAGCTGGGAGAAGCAAAATGCCCTTCTTTTTGGAGCTGAGAAAACTCATTCTCTCATTTATCTATGAAAACAATTGAGTTCCTCATGCAAGTGCACAGACAAGCCGATTGGGCTTAATTTTGGGAGAAAAAGCAACAGAGAAGACCTGTAGGAATGCACTTCCAATCTAGAAACCAAACGGGGGCCCAAAAGGGGGGTCATTCTCCTTGTCTTAAGAAAAAGGCAATTTGCCAGGTGTGGTGGTTCACGCCTGTAATCCCAACATTTTGGGAGGCCAAGGCAGGCGGATCACCTGAGGTCAGGAGTTCAAGACCAGCCTGGCCAACAAGGCTCATCTCTGCCAAAAATTAAAATTAAAAAAATAGTCAAACGTGGCAGTGGGTGCCTGTAGTCCCAGCTACTCAGGAGGCTGAGACAGGAGAATCGCTTGAACTCAAGAGGTGGAGGTTGCAGTGAGATGCGATTGTGCCACTGAACTCCAGCCTGGATGACAGAGCAAGAGTCCATCTGGGAAAAAAAAAAAAAGACCAGCTGGTTGTCAATTTTAGTCATTAAGGAGAATTTCCAAGACAAAAATCCCAATTCAGCTACTTACCTAGGAATGGCGCCCCATTCAAGACTGCTGTCTACCATCCTAGAAATAGGACGTAAAATTCAAACTCACCTTCCCTGTTGAATGTGAGCTCAAACTCCAGACATTGCCAGCCTTCCATTGTCATAGAAGCAGGAAAACTTGCCTTCCTTGTTGGAAGCAAGTAAAGCTCCAGAAAAGGAGCTGTACAGCAAAATAAACTTCAGATCTCAACCAGATTTTGGGAGAGCAGGGATTCTGTGGGAAGCTCCCAGGCCTCAGTGAATTGTCCTTGTTGGAAATAGATGCTTGGTGCTGCAAAGAAAAAGTAGCACTGAGACAAAGGATCTTTCAGCAATGCAATTTTTACTTCCTGGACTGCAGGAAGGGTACTCTCAGCTACTGTGCCACAAGAGTACAATGAACAAAGGAAAACACACAAATGTATCCCTTACACATTTGGGGTTGCCCGTCCTGCTGCGTCTGATCTCCGTTGGCTGGAGCCAGACCTCACAATCTAAACTAAAACCGGATTGGCTAACAACTTAAAACTTTTCTAAACAGGTAAAAGCAATGGAGAGCTGGGACATGCCTGTGAGCACGTCCAGCACAGGCATCTTGGTTAAAATACAAGAACATGGAATATACTATGTGCCTGTAAGCACAGCATGTCTAACAGCTGCATGGGATAGGACTTCACAGAGAGTTCTTAGCACACTTTATGATTTATTCCTCCCCAAGAGAGGAAACTGGGCTCTGGCGTAGGAGTTCCCACCTAGGGTCCCACAGATGCCTGTAGTCTCCAGGGCAGCGCTGGCATGGGAGGCAGCACCACTCCTCGTTACCTGTGGCCCCGCCACCTCAGCGGCCCGATGGGGTGAGCTCACAGCCTTGCTTAGTAAACGTGGCCTGGCCATCCTTCCTGGGCGAGAGCAGAGGCGCGGGGCTGACGGGAGCCAAGGGTGCCCGCCTATCGCTTCTCTCATTCAGGCTCACACAGCCATGGTGCAGTGATCACAGAAGCCCCATGGGCCAGGGACTGGGTTCACCCCTCCCACCCCCTGCACCCCCTGCACAGGGCCAGGAAGGGGATGGCCCAACAGAGAGGGAAGGACCGTCTAGCTTCACCAGCACTGGCTATGTGTTCTGCTGCCACCTCCTCTGCCTCCTCTGCGTCCTGATACAGGGTGTGGGTAACTGAACCTCAGGCCTTCAAGGGCTTCCCTGGGGAGGAGGGAGGGGAGTGGAGCCGGGAGCTCCGTGGTCCAGCCAAGATGCACTCAGACTCAGGCCCTGCAGGGCACAGGCAGTTGAAGGGGCGCCCTCCTCCAGCCAGGGCTTCCCCTCCCACAGGAAGCTGGGGCTTGCTCCTTGCAAGCTGCCCTGTGGCTGGCCTGGGCCCCTCTGGCCAGACCTGAGCTCCTTCCCTCTCTGCACCCCGCACCAAGGCCGGGCTGTCCGCCAGGCCACTTCCAGGGACGCAAGGAAGCACAACCTGCTTCCAGCCACAACCACCGGCAGGAACCTAGGGCCTTGCCCCTGGCTGCCAAGTAGCCCCCAGGTCGTGGGTGTCGCTCTCCTTGGCAGCAAAGCCATCCAGATGTGGTGGGGGAGATGCCCCAGGCCCATGCTGTGTCCAGGGGCCCTGCCACTGGCCTGTGGGGTCTCCCCAACATCAGCTAGCCCCATCGTGAGCATGGAGAGGTGCCCCAGCCCCATCTGGCACTGAGGAAATCAGCTCAGAGAGGTTGAGTAACTCAGGAAGGCCACACAGCCGTGATGGAGCTGTGACTCACACAGGCCCAGGTGACTCCACATGACTTCCCTCTCGGGACATCACCGGTGGCAGCTGCTTCCTTCCAGAGCTGGCAGGCAGGTGACCTCACCCTCCTCAGAGCCATGGTCTGCTGCTGGATCCCATGGGGTGGGCTCCCCCAGCCACGCCCAGGAACTTAGCACCACTCGGGACAGGGCCTCAGGAATGCAGAGCCCACCCTTCCAACCTGGGCCCGGCCGGGGTCTGGTCATTCGGGATGGTGAGGCTGCTTGGACTTATAGGTTCCCACAGTAGAGACAGGGATGGGGCGTCTTGGGGGACAGGGACACCTGCCTTCCCCACATGACCGCACCGGGGCTGGAGACATCAGCCTGGGACACTGATTTGGACCCTGATGGCAGCATGTGGTCTTAGAGTGTGTGGGGTCTTAGCATGTGGTGAGTCCCCTTCATGTGTGCCGGCATTTTGGTGTGTGTGGTGTGGGTGTGGACTGAAAGTGTGCTGTGCCCTTAGTGTGTGGCACGTCCTCTCAGCGTGTGGCACGTCATCTCAGCGTGACACATCATCTCAGTGTGTGGCACGTCATCTCAGCGTGACACGTCCTCTCAGCGTGTGGTACGTCATCTCGGCGTGACACGTCATCTCACCGTGTGACGTGTCATCTCAGGGTGTGACGTGTCATCTTAGTGTGTGGTGCGGTTGGTGGTGGCCGTCGTGTCCAGCAGGGAGGGCAAGCCCCTGCGCCCACTCAGGGGAGCAGGTGCCGTGTCCACACCCAGGCCCATGGTGGTTCCCACGCTAGCACCTGTCCCAAAGGCTGGGTGGCTGGTCCTGAGAGACGCGTGGGTCTGGGAGCTAAGGTCCCCACCCAGTGTCCATCAGCCACACACTCCTGTGGTCAGAGCTGGAGAAGGGGAGCTGGAAGGGAAGGGAAGGAGTGCTGGGAGCCCATGACGGCCCCGGATCTGAGTTCCAGGAGCCGGCAGAGAAAGATGGAGCTTCCCAGGGGGTCTCAGCACTACACTGCCCTCCTCTCCCTCCAGAAGCTGCCGCCCCTTACTCTCAGCCAGGGTCAGGACCCCAGACCTCCCCTGCAGGGCTCGGGATGGGAAAGCCTAACCTGGCAGAGGGATGGGCATCTCTGTCCCCCAGGAATTCCCCTTCTGGGTCTGGAGCAGGTGTGGCCACCCTGGCTGGGCCCTCCCCCGCCTGCAGCATGGTCCCACGCCCAGCCGTCCTGTTTTAAATAGGAGGCTGCCCCGCCAGCCTCAGGCTGCATCCTGCTCCAGAGCCGCCAGCCGCCCCTGCAATGGCTGAGCTCCGCAGCTCAGGTGGTAGAATGCAAGCTTCCGCACAGGGGGGCTCCCACCTCGAGGTACCGTGGCGGGGGCTGGGGGAGTGGAGGCTTCTGCCTCGAGGTACTGGGGCATTGGGGGTTAGGAGCTCCCACTCGAGGAACCATGGGGGGGTTGGGAGGGTTCCTGCCTTGAGGTACAGTGGAGGGGGTGGTTGGGGTGGGTTGGGGTTCCCGCCTGGAGGAACTGTGGGGAGGGCTGGGGTGGGGGGGGCTCCTGCCTTGAGGAACCAGGGGTTGGGTGGGGGGTCTCCTTCCCACGCCTGGCCCCCTGTGCCACCAGGAACAGGGCCACTTTGTGGCCATGGGACAGGTCATCCCTGAGGGCCTCCTTATCCTGAAAGGGACTGTGTCCCATTGGGACACATAGGGTGTGCTGGATGGACCCCTGAAGAACACAGCAGACACCACGCGTGTCAAGGCGCCACGCACCCCACGGGATGGCCACATGTGAACACATGCTGGCCATATGGCTCGGCACAGAGCCAGATGGTGCAGGGCAGAGAGGCCAGTGTGGTCGTGTCTCACACACGCACACACATGCGAACACACATGCACGCAGCCCACGCAGGGTATGGTCTGGCTCCTCGCTAAACAGGGTCCAGGCCTTGCTGCATCTCAGAAACCCTGGGGGCCCTGACTGGCCCTCCAGACCCCTCTCCAGAGCTCCTGCCTCTCCTGGCCTGGCAGACCCAGCTAGAGGGGAGGGGCTGCCCCGTCTATGCAGCAGGCGTAGTGGAAATGAGTCAGAAAGATCCTTCTGATCACGCCTGTAACCCCAGCACTTTGGGGGGCTGAGGTGGGCGGATCATGAAATGATAGAAAATTTCAGTAGAAAATTTTGTATTTTTCTGCTAAAAATACAAAAATTAGCCAGGCGTGGTCGTGGGTGCCTGTAATCCCAGCTACTCAGGAGGCCAAGGCAGAAGAATTGCTTGAACCTGAGAGGCGGAGGTTGCAGTGAGCCGAGATTGCGCCACTGTACTCCAGCCTGGGCAGCAGAGCAAGACTCCATCCCAAGGGGAAAGAAACAACGAAAAACCCTTTGAGCCTCTTCGTCTCTCTGCACCCTGCATCGAGGCTCAGCCCGGCCGTGGGGACTCGGGGCAAGTGGGGCCCTGTGCCAGGTGGTGGAGCTCCTGACCAGGCTGCATGGAGGCATGTGAGGCCCACACCCCCAAGGAGAGCCGCCCCCACCCGGAGTCCCCTGGCCCCCAGCTTCTGGCTCACTCCAGCACCTCCCTAGACTACCTCAGAGCGGGCCTGGGCAGCGGGACGGGCTGAAGCGCAGCAGGCTACCCGGACGTGGGAAGCCTCATGGACCCAGACCAAGACGGGACATGTGAAATGCAGAGGGAGCTGATGTGCTGGGAATCAGAGCACGTCTGCGGCTGGCAGCCCTGCCGCCTGCGCCCCCCTTACTGTGCTGGCTGCGGGCACTGGGCCCTGGGCCTGTCCTGGGAACCCAGAACCTCCAGCGCAGAACTGGGCAGGCCATGGCTGGACGTCCTGGGGCCCTTGTGTCTCCACAGCCGGCCCCGGCACTCGGCTCGGTGGGGCCACCCTGGGCCCATGTGCTGAACTGTGTCCAGGCCGGACTCTTTCCCCGGACTTGGCTGGACAGGCCTGACACAGTCAGTCCTCAGCAGGCATGGCCACGCTGGGGGCTGGCATGGGTGCAGCCACCAAGGCCAAGAAGGGCAAGTCTTCCGCAGGGCCCCAGATCTCCATCTGGGCCCATGGATACACCACAATCCCTACCTCTTGTGCGGGTCACCTGGCCTGTGGCTCCCCAGAGGCCCTGCCGCCTGGAGGAACGCCAGCACGGATCCACCCAGCACAAGGCTGCCCGCAAACTGGGCCAGGCAGGGCCTGGACACCCTGTTCCCTGAGTCCTACTGTCCCCACCGCCCAAACTCAGCTCCAAGGCCACACTGAGACGTGCCGGGGCGGGCGCCGAGCATCCGGGAGAAGCAGGGGTGCAATGCAGGAGCACCCGGAGGGGCCTGTCAGAGCGTCGGAGCAGGCGGGGCCGGGCGCTGGGGGCTGACGGACACGACAGGCCCCGGGCCGGGGGTGGGGAGGCCTGGGTGGCTGCAGGCTGGGCCCTGCTGAGGCAGCTCTTTGCACGCAGGCTGGAGCGCAGACGCCCCCTGGGCCTGGGCCATCATCGCTGCCAGCGCCGCCACCTGAGGAGGGGCACCAGGAGGGGCTGGTGGAGCTGCCCGCCTCGTTCCGGGAGCTGTTCACCTTCTTCTGCACCAATGCGACCATCCATGGCGCCATCCGCCTGGTCTGCTCCAGTGGGAACCGCCTCAAGACGACGTCCTGGGCGCTGCTGTTCCTGGGTGCCCTGGTCGCACTCTGCTGGCAGCTCGGGCTCCTCTTCCAGCACCACAGGCTCCGCCCGGTCCTCATGGCCGTCTCTGTGCATTCGGAGCGCAAGCTGCTCCCCCTGGTCACCCTGTGCGACGGGAACCCACGCCGGTGAGGGCCGAGGCTGTCAGCGGGAGGGCGGCCACTCCAGCTCCTGTAGTCTGTGGCCATCTCTGACTGAAGCCCCACTGGCTCACGTAGCCCGGCCACCACGACCTCACCTCCCCAAACCTCTGTGCCCAGCCAGGACCTCTCAGACCACCGAGGAGGGGACTCGGTGTGGTCAGTGCCACCCTAGAAAGACACCCAAGCCCTCGGGAGCCTGGGAGGGGAGATGGGAGGCCCTGTGAGTGTGCCAGGCTCCAGGGCAACCTCATCGGCAGCTGCCTCCGACTCCAGCTCTGCATCCAGCTCACCCTGCTGGGTGTCCTGAGTGGGGAGGTGCTGCTGTCAGGCAGCACACACTGGAATGCTGGGCCTCACAGCAGCCGTCAGCCGGTGACCCGGGTGACCAGTGTGACCCACCCGGGCTGGCAGCTCTGACTCCCTGGCCCTGCTTCCCAGGCCGAGTCCCGTCCTCCGCCATCTGGAGGTGCTGGATGAGTTCGCCCAGGAGAACATCAACTCCTTGTACAAGGTCAACTTCAGCAAAGGGAGAGACACCCTCGCTGCCACCATCTCCCATCTTGAGCCCCACTTCCACCTGGACCGGGAGATCCGTCTGCAGAGGCTGAGCCACTCAGGCAGCCGAATCAGAGTGGGGTTCAGACTGGTGAGTGTCCCAGCCGGGGCCGGTAGCCATCAGGGCCTCAAGCTGGGAGCTCTTCCCTGGACTGCTGGTGCAGGGCTGCAGCCACCAGGACCTCAACTGGGGAGGGCACTCCAGGCCGCTGGTGCATTGAGTGGGGAGCGCGCGCCCCGGGCCGCTGGTGCATTGAGTGGGGAGCACATCCCAGGTTGCTGGAGCCTGAGTGGGGAGTGCGCCCCGGGCTGTGGCCACAGAGTTGACCTCCCCTCCCCTCCGCCAGTGCAACAGCACAGGCAGCGACTGCTTCTACCGTGGCTACTCATCAGGCGTGGTGGCCATTCGGGACTGGTACCGCTTCCACTACATGGACATCCTCGCCCTGCTGCCTGCGGCGTGGGAGGACAGCCACGGGAGCCACGGGAGCCACGGGAGCCATGATGGCCGTTTTGTCCTCTCCTGCAGTTATGACGGCAAGGACTGCCAGGACCGGTGAGTGTGGCAGAAGCGGGCCACTCCCTCCGTCCCGCCTCGCGCAGCGTGGCCACACCCCTGGGGTCCCTCTGGCTTAATGCTGGGAGCTGCCCAAGGCTGGCCGTGAGCAGCTTTCCGCAGAGACAGGGCAGGCCATGGCCTCTCAGCCGTGCATGACGGGTGGCTGGCATTTAGGGTCTGAGCTTGGCCTCACATTCCAGGCAGTTCCGGACCTTCCACCACCCCACCCATGGCAGCTGCTATACCGTTGATGGCATCTGGACAGCCCAGCGCCCCGGCATCACCCACGGTGAGTGCCAGCCCGTGGCCAGTGTTGGGGCAGGGCTGCAGGTCAGGTGGCCTCACACCAGCCCTTGGCCTCCCAGGAATTGGCCTGGTCCTCAGGGTTGAGCAGCAGGCCCACGTCCCCTTGCTGTCCACGCAAGCTGGCATCAAGGTCATGGTCCACGGCCACAACCACACGCCCTTCCTGGAGCACCACAGCTTCAGCATCCGGCCGGGGACAGAGACCACCATCAGCATCCGAGAGGTACGCTGGCCTCTGAAGCCCGGCCTCCAGCCCGGACCTCCTACCCAACCTGGGCTTTGGGTGTGGGGGAGGGCCTCAGGGCAGGACCTCTAGAACTGAAGGGTCTCTCCCAGGACGAGGTGCACCGGCTCGGGGGCCCTTACGGCCACTGCACGGCAGACGGGGAGGGCGTGGAGGTGCAACTGCTGCACAACGCCTCCTACACCAGGCAGGTGAGGCTGGGCTGGCGGGGCGCGTCGGGGGGTATGGGGGAGTCTGGGGTCCGGGAGGACCCAGGAGGGGGCAGTCTCCATGGAGGCCCCCGCTCTGTCCCCCATGTCCCGGCTCCGTCCCCTGTCTCCACTCCATCCCATGTCCTGGCTCTGTCCACCGCCTCTGCTTCCTCCCCCAATGTCCCCGCTCCGACCCCTGTGTCCCCAGGCCTGCCTGGTGTCCTGCTTCCAGCAGCTGATGGTGGAGACCTGCTCCTGCGGCTACTACCTGTACCCGCTACCGGCTGGGGCTGAGCACTGCAGCTCCGCCCGGCACCCTGCATGGGGTGAGTCCTGCCCACAGCCTCCCACATTGCCAGCCACAAGGGGAGGTCACGGCAAGCCTCACATGTGCCTGTGATTCTCCCCTAGGGCACTGCTTCTACCGCCTCTACCAGGACTTGGAGACCCACCGGCTCCCCTGTGCCTCTCGCTGCCCCAGGCCCTGCAGGTGAGAGGGGGGTGTTAGGGTCGGGGCCAGGGATCCCTGCTCCAGAGAGCGTGGCAGGTGACACCCATGTGTTTCTCCCAGGGAATCTGCATTCAAGGTCTCTGCTGGGACCTCCAGGTGGCCTTCCACCAAGTCGGCTGTAAGTCCCCAAAGAGCCCGAAGGGGTGGGGCAAGGCAGTGGACAGCCAGGCAGGCCCCACAGAGCGAACCCAAGACAAGGAGGGCCGGGCCGACCCAGCCTGTGCCCCGTGGTCTCTGCCCCCACATCCACCCATGGTGCCCAGGATGGCTGGGGGCGTGGGGGAGCCTGGCCACAGCAAACCTTCCGTGTGCAGGACTGGACTCTGGCTGCGCTTGGTGAGCAGGGACTGCCACGCCAGAGCCACGGGCAGAGGTGGGTGCACTCTCGCCCTACAGGGGGGCATCCCAGCCTCTCTCCCCTTGCACCCCCCCATCATGAAGGTCTGGGCCCGCACTCTCACACCTCTATCCCACCCCAGGAGCAACCTGGCCAAAATGAACATTGTCTACCAGGAGCTCAACTACCGCTCAGTGGAGGAGGCGCCCCTGTACTCGGTGAGCCTCACCCTCGGCCTGAGCTGGGATAGGGCAGGGCCAGTGGCTGGCCCCAAACGGAAGGGGCACAGGGGTCTGGGCCCGACCGTCACACCCCCACCCCGAACGAAAGGGGTACAGGGGCCCCAGCCCGACCCTCACACCCCTGCCCCCTCCACCCGCAGGTGCCACAGCTGCTCTCCGCCATGGGCAGCCTCTGCAGCCTGTGGTTTGGAGCCTCCGTCCTCTCCCTCCTGGAGCTGCTAGAGCTGCTGCTGGATGCTTCTGCCCTCACCCTGCTGCTGGGTGGCCGCAGGCTCCATGGGGCATGGTTCTCCTGGCCAAGGGCCAGCCCTCCCTCAGGGCTGTCCGACATCAAGCTAGAGGCCAGCCAGATGCCCACACCTGCAGGTGGGACGTCAGCCATCCAGGGCCTAGCGGGCCTCATCTCCCATGGATGGTGCTTCACAGGCTCTGGCGAGAGTCTCAGCCAAAGAGAGCTGGGCTAGGCCCCGGCCCCTTGAGACTCGACACCTGAACCAGCCCCGCCAAGGCTCTCTCATCTCTCAGCCTGGTCCTTGGAGCTGTGGCGGCAACAGGCTCCCCGGCTGCCCAGGGTGGGCCAGACCAGCGGCCCAGGCAGCACACGTGGCCCGTGGGCAGGCAGGCGCCAGGCATGTCAGGGCCTCCTGTCAAGCACCCACCCTGCCTGGGGTGGGTCTCCAGGAGGCCCAGGACGGAGGGGGGTTTCCCACGTGCACGAGTGGCTGGAGGTACTGACGTGCAGGGGTGCGCCTGTGTGCGTGTCTGTGTCTCTGCGTGTCCACACGTCTGACGCACCCGTGTCTGCATGTCCACGTCTGATGCGCCTGTGTGCGTCTCTGCGTGTCCACGTCTGACACGCCCGTGTGCGTGTCTGCATGTCCACACATCTGATGCGCCCGTGTGTGTCAGGCGTAGCTGACTCAGCCGCAGCTTCTGTGGGGGCAGAAGGCGGGGGGGTGGGGTGCCCACAGACACACGGCGGTCGGGCTGCTCTGAAATAAAGCTGCTGACTCCACCTGGTGGCCAGAGTGTGCCTGTGCGCCTCTCCAGCAACCCTGTGCCCGAGAAACTGAAACCCTGACCGCAGCCGGGGCCCCAGCAGCCACCCTGGGCAGAGGGCCCGGGACAGGAGCAGCCCCAGCCTGGCCTCGCTGGTTCACGTCCACCCCTCTTCCCACCAGGGGACGCAGTCTAGGACACAGAAGGGTAGAGGAACAAGACAATGGGGGCCAGGGGTGTCAAGAGCCAGATTTTGTCAAAAAAGCCCCGAGGCCCCCATCAGACCCCTTGTGGCCTGTGGGAGTCTGACTTGCACCCTTTTGGGTGAAGGACTCCAGGGCCAGCTGGCTCAGGACCGCCCCTCAGAAAGGGCAGGCGACGCAGACCCTCCCCGGAGACAGAGCAGAGCGAGGCACAGGAGCCAAAAGAGCAGGAGGTGGGCGAAGCGGTTTATTCACAGCGAGGTGGGGGAGACCCGCCAGCAGGGCTCAGGGCAGGAGGCAGGGCCAAGCTCACGCAGGGAGGGGCAAGAGTCAATTCTGTTCTTAGGGTCACAGGCAGCAGGCAAAGGAGTTGGGGGTCCGGGCCCAGCACCCATTGTGCCCTCATGGCGCCTCCCCCGGGGCAGCATTGCATAGTGACCAGCCAACCGGCCTTAGCCTGACATGGGCAGAGTTGGGGAAGCTCTGCCTCCCTGCCGGGTGTATTCGGGGAAGGGGTGCGTGAAGGCATTGGCAACCCCTGCAAAATGAGCTGAGGGACCCCTGGACCCAAGGGTGAGGCTGGTCAGGAGCAGGGCTGGGGTTGAGGCGTTCTCACGAGTCCGCAGAGAAAAGACGCAAGACAGACAAGGTCTGTAGAAAATCCCCTCGGTTCGCTACAAAGAACGTAAGATTCTCGGTGGAAAGTGGCAAAGTGGCTTTATGCACAGGCTCTGGGTGAGTACCGAGAGAAGGGGCCTCCAGAGGAGGCAGGGACGTGTTGGGGCAGTCTGGCACGGGGACCTTTGTGGCCAGCCACGTGGCCTTGGGACGCCCGCGTCCAGCCAGGGCTGAGGACCCAGGCCAGAGCCCCTCTGCCCAGCACCCGTGACGCCAGCCTAAATGCTGGGGTCACTAAGTGAGGTACTCGTTGGTTCCCTGGATGGGCCACCCCTTCTGCCCTGGGAGGGGCTCTGGGGTGTGCAGGAGGGACCCAGCTAGCAGGTCAGTGTTCTGGGTAGAAGTGGGGCACGAAGTGACGGGCCCTGAGGACAGGGGACACAGGTGACACGGGCCTCAAGCGTGGCTTGTGACATGAGCAACCCAGGCCTCTGAAAAGGGGTGACCTGAAGACAGAGGTTCCCCAGGTGGGGTCAGGGGCACCTGACAATGCAGCACCCCCAGGGAAACGAGGCTCCAAGAGACTCAGGGCTGGGGTTTCGCTCTCCTCCTGGGAGAGCGGGACCCCAAGCATCCCGGCACTGGTTCTGCGGGGCACTGGCCCGCGGGTCACAGGCAGGGCCGCGGCCAGGTGTGCACCGGGGGCTTCGGGCCGGGCGGGGCGGCAACTGCCCGGCCTGCCCGGTCCTAGCTCTCCTCCAGGTGGAGGCTGATGAACTCCTGGATGCACCTGCGGAACTGGAGCTCCGTGGGGCTGCTGCCCGCCAAGGCGCCTGGGGGGCCGGGAACGGCCTCGGCCTCGCGCATTTCCTCGGCCATGCGAGCAAGACGGAGCCTGCGGGGAGTCGCAACGTGAGACGCCCCCGCCCTGGAAGCCCTGCCCCCGGAAGCCCACCCCGCACTGAAGGCTCCGCCCCGGAAGCCCACCCCGCACTGAAGGCCCCGCCCCCGGAAGCCCACCTCGCCCCACAGGCCCAGCTCCCTGAAGCCCCGCCCCACCCCGGAGGCCCCGCCCCCAGGGCCGGGCCGCGCTCACAGCGTCACGATGTCGGCATTGGCCGCCTGCACCGCGATGGCCAACGGGTCACGCTGCTCTTGGTCCAGTGCGTGCTGGTCCGCGCCCCGCTTCAGAAACAGGCAGACCTGGCTGAGGGGCGAGGGCAGAGGGGCGCGTCGGGGCTTAAGCGCGGAAGGCGAGGCGTGTGCGGGAGAGGGGCGTGCCCGGGGACGGGGCGTGTGTGTGTGCTCGTGGGGCGGGGCGTATGCGCTCATGGGCGCGGCTTAAGTGGGGAGGGCGGGGTGTGTGCCATCGCGGTGGGGCGTGTCCGGGGCGGGGACGGGCGGGGCGGGGCGGGGGCTGCGCGCCTCACCCTGTGCGGCCCAGCAGCGTGGCGTGGTGCAGGGGTGCCCGGCCCCGGCTGTCTCTTTGGTTCACGTCCGCTCCGTTTTGCAGCAGGAACTCACAGACAATCAAGGAGCCCTGGGGAGCCGGAGAGACTCAGACGGAGCCGTGATACCAGTCCCTCAAAGCGCCTCTGCACCCCGACCCCGGCCTTGGGCGCCCCAGCCGGGACCGACCCTGGTCCCCACCGCGGACAGGCGGCCCTCGTGTGGGAACCACAAAAGATGCAAACGCGAGTGTGCACCCGTGTCCTCCGCGCAGCGCCCGTGCCATGCTCACCCCTAGCACGGCCTGCACCAGCGGCGTCTTGCCCTCGTCCTCCGCGTCCGCCCAGTTGACCTCGGCCCCGTGGGCCAGCGCCGCTGCCAGTGCGGGAAGGTCGCGGGCGCGCGCCGCACGGTGTGCCAGGAGCCCCGGGTGCAGCTCGCGCACGTCTGCCAGGCCCCAGGCCTCGGCCTCGGCCTCAGCGTCCCCGTCTGCCTCCCCGCTGGACTCCTCCGACTCCGCGCCCTCTGTGGGGAGGCCGCGGTCAGGGAAGGCGACCTCCCTGAAGCTGCCCCGGGGCTGGGCAGGGGCCTCGGCCGAGGGCAAGGCGCCACCCACCCTCCTCAGTGACGCTGTCCACCACGGAACCCGCGCCGAAAGCCAGGACATCCGAGCTGCCATCTGAGCTGCCCCCAAGGCCACTGTCGCTGCTCAGACCTGCAGGTCCGCAGGGAAGGGGGTCCTGAGTGTGGGAGGCCCGACTCCACCCAGAACCCTGCGGCAAGGCTGGAACCCCACTCACCCTCCAGGGGCCACCCCTAGGGACAAGACCAGCTCCCACCCGGGGCTGGGGAGGAGCCAGCTGCAGGCTACGAGCAAAGAAGAAAAAAACAAGTAACAGCGCAAAGGCACCAGGGGTAGCTCCTAAAGCTGAGGCCCAGCGGGAAGCCCGCCCCTCCTGCTCACCACTCAGGAGGTCTCACTGGAGCTCACCCGGCACCCTCTGCAGTGGACCCCCAAAGGTCTCCACCCAAATGCCGGGCAGCATGGCCTCAGAAGAGCCCCAGGCTGAGGGCCAGCCAGCAGCACCCTCTGCTGCCCAGTACCCCGGGGCCACCCGCTCCATGCACACACTGGGCACACACAGCCCACACGCACATTTGCACAGCTCACCCCCGACAGGGCCTCAGACTCCAGCTCTGTGGCCTGGAGGCCCCCCACTCCTCCAGACGCTGCTCCATTTCCCAGCAAGGGCCGTCCACGCCTGGGCGCCCTCCAGGCCAGCCTCCCTGGCCCTGCCCTGCCACCTGGCTGGGCCCACCCCACACTTACTGCGAGGGCCAGCCCCCGAGGCCCCTGCGTCGAAGTAGGAGAAGAGTGAGTCCAGCTCGTCGGGGCAGAAGAGGGAGTCCCGGCGGAACCTGTGCTCCAGGGTGCCCACTGCAGGGGCAGCCACGTGCTCAGAGTGGGGAATGGGCCCAGAGTGGGGCAGGGAATCCCAGCTCACCCCCAGAGTCCCTGCCCAGCACCTCAACGGAGTCCATCCCCCCACCGAAGCAAGCCCCTCCCAGCCCTGCGGGGCACAGCCTCGCACCTGAGGACAGAGCGGCCACACAGGGCAGGGCAGGCTCAAGCCGGACCTTGCGGCGGGCAGTGGGGGCGCGGGGAGAGCTATGGGGCCGCAGGGACTTCCGTGCCCTCCAGCGTCTTGGGGCCTCCCGGGCTGGTGCCACAGATGCCTTCCGTAGAAATTTCTTTTCCACGTATTTGTCCTTGATCCAGGCCTCCTTGTCCTGCCTGGACCAGGGGTGAACATGAGGCTGTGCCCCCAGGCTGGGGCTCCCCGATGATCCGGACTGCACCCCACCTCACCGGGGGCTGCTGGCGCTGGGCTTCCTGCTGCCTGTGCCCTCGAACTGGGCCTCATAGATCTGGTTCACAGTGCTGTTTCCAAGCTCACACATCAGCTGGCGGGAGACAGGGTGAACGGGCATCAGTGTAAACCTGCAAATCCCAGCTCCCGCCCCCGCAAAGGGAGTCCCATGGCCTTCAGGAGTCCCATGCCCACCTTTAGCAGCTCTGGCTCCCACGAGTCCAGAGTCAGGGACCGGACCTTGGAGCAGTGGACACCCAGGCTCCTGGAGGCAGAGGCAGGGACGAGTCAGGGCGAGGCAAAGCTCCCAGCCCTGCCCAACCCCCAGTCCCAGCCCAGCCCTCAGAGGCCCACCTGTGGATGCCCGAACATTCGATGCAGAGCAGCACACCCAGGTTGATGCTGGCCCAGCGGGGGTCCGGCTGGCCGCAGTCACCACACTGGCTATTGCCGGCCACGCTCTGCACACGCTGCAGCACACTCTCACCCTTCACGCTGCGCTCCCGAGGGTCAGTGGCGGAGTCGATGCTGCTCGTGGACGGGGATGCTGTGCGGTCCAGCCTCTGGGGGATGGGGTGGGGCTGCTCAGTCCCGCAGGGGGCCGGCGTGGTTTCCCCAGCAGCTCCCCTCCTCCCTAGCTGGAAATGCCAGGCCCCCCCGAGCACACGCCTCCACAAGCATGTGTACACCCTCCCATGGGCAGAGACTGCCCACACACATGCACACCCACACTGCACAGGCCAGCATGCCAATGCACAGGCAGCACACGCCTGCAGGAGCCATCCACGGTGGCAGGCGTGTAGATGGGCAGGGGCGGGGCCATCCTCGGTGGCACGAAGGCGTGTGCACGGGCATGGGGCAGGGCCATCTGTGGTGGCGTGCAGGTGGATGGGCATGAGGCGGGGTGCCGAGGGCCACACCTCGTTGTAGCAGCTGTCGGGGCTCTCTCGGTAGGCAGAGGCGATGCTGGCCTGCACAGCCTGCACCCAGGCCTGCCTCAGCTTCTCGGAGTCGGCCTGCAGCATGCAGCTCCTGCAGGTTGGTGGGGGGAGCAGGCGTCAGCTCCAGTGGGCAGGCACGCCCCCCCGCACCCCCACCCCGGGCTGGGCCTCCTCACTTGGTGGGTGACACGACCTCAAAGCAGAACCTGCGCTCAATGTCCTCACAGGGCTTCACGGAGCACAGGCGGAGGTCATCCACGACCACGGTCAGTGCGTCCTGTGGGCAGCACTGCTGTGGCCCCTGGCCTCAGCCCCCACCCCAGCCCTGACTGCCCCCTTCCCGCTTTGCCTTAGAGACCGGAGGCCGAGCGCCCGAGCCCCAAGCCCCATCTCCAGCTCTCTGCTCCCTGACTGTTTGGCCTCCAGCGTCCACTAATGCCCCAGCCCCATGCCAACCCCAACTGACCAGTCTGCCCTGTGGCCCAAGTGGGGCGTCCAGCCATCAGGGCCCAGGCCCAGGGCGTACCTTGAGCTTCTTCTGGTAGACCAGCTGGCTGTTCTGAATGGAGAACCAGCGCCTAGGTGGGTGGGGGGACTCAGGGAGTCAGGCGGAGCCACCCCAGGGCCGTTGTGACCCCTGCCCCCCAGGAAGGCCCCTCACCGGTTCCAGGTCTTGAAGGCGTTGCTGGCCCTCTTGAAGAGGTAGCCCTCCATCACCACCCCACTGGGCGCGTCCACGTCAAATTCCACTTTTGACTCATCATAGGAGAAGTCCTGGGGGGATGGAGCCCACCCCCTGAGCACCCACCCTGGGGGACCCTGCTACCCTCTAGGCTTCCCTGGAGCACAGGCTGGAGTAGGGTCCTTGTCTGAAGCTGCCACCACACACTCAGGCAGGAGACCTCGGTTCACCAAAGCCACTTTCTGACCTCAGCCAGGCCCCCAGCCCTGAAACCCATGGGCAGACCCCTCACGTTCACAGCTGGGGGCCCGAAAGTGCCGGCCCCACCCCAGCCCTGCAGGGACAAGCAAGCTGCGATCAGGAAGGAAGCTGCCCCCCGCCCTCTGCATCCTAAGTGCCCCATTCATGTGGCCAGCTGGGCAGACAGAGCCCCATTCAGGAGGCCTGGGAGCCACTGAGGGCCCTGTGTGTCCCGCCGTCTGGCAAGCCAGGGCAGTGGAGGGGAGGCGAGGCCACCTGCTCCCCAGGCCGCGTGGGGCGGGAAGGGACAGCTGCACAAGGGATGCCGGGATCTGGCCGGAGCCAGCCCCTCTCACAGCCGCAGGCAACTGCGGAGAGCGATTAGGCTGGCAGGAGGTGTCCTTGGTGCTGAAGGGCCCTCGGGGACAGGGGAGGGAAAGGCACCGCCTCATCTGGTCTCCCCTGCCCCCAGCCCACACCCCGCCCAGGGCCAGTGCTCACTCACCTGCAGCAGTGTCTGAAGGGCCGGAGCAGGAGGGGGTGGGGGAGAGAGCCAGTGAGTGACAGCTGCCCCCAACTCCCGAGGGGCTCTCTCTTATCCCAAAATAGCCATTCCTGCCTGCAGCCAACCTCTGCCCTGGGTGGTGGCCAGGGCTGCTGTCCCGCAAGCAAGCAAAGGTCCCACAAGGAGCCGGTGACTGAGGCCAAAGAGGTGACCATGGCCTCAAAGGAAGGAGATGCAGGTCCCAGCTGCAGCCCAGCAGAGACCCCACCCACACGTGCCCCTCCACTGCACTGCACACATCAAAGGGCAGCAGCCTCTGTGCCCTAGAGAGGGTATGGGCAGGGCAGGTGGGAGACAGGCTGGGAGGACAGGGCGGGGAGTGTGTGCCTGGGCATGGGGTGAGGATGCAGGGGCCTCCCGGGCACCCAGAGTGCAGGGAGCCGGCTTCGTGGCCTCACCCGCTGCTGGATCGCGGCATGCTTCCGTTCCATCTCACGCTTTTCCACCGCAGAGTCAATCACCAGCTGGTCCAGCTGTTGGGGGCCCGCATTAGGGAAGGCCACGGAGGCCCCGCCCCGCCCGGCCCCGGCCCTCCAAAAGGCTCACCTCAGCCGCCAGCTTCTTCATGTAGGGGTCCAGCTGGTGCAGGAGGCTGTGGCCCTGCTGGAAGAAGCTGGACTGGGCGTGCATGAAGGACAGCATCTGCGGGGGCAGCACAGGTGAGGCCCGAGCTCACCTGCTCCAGCCCCACCCAGCAGCCTGTGCTCATGGGCAGCCCCCACGCACTCACAGAGTCCAGGATCTCAAACTTCTTCTTGGCCTGCAGGACGTTGATCTGCCAGAGGGGGAGCCCACGGGTGAACCCTCGAGGCTGAGGCAGCCCCAGCCCTGCACCTTGCTATAGAGTCCACCTGAGCTGCTTGTGGTTCCCTGAGACCCCCAGGTCGTCCTCAGCTCCCAGCACTGGGCCAGCCTCATCCTCCCATGGTCCTGGAGTCCTTCCCCATGTCCAGAGGTCCCACCCGTGGGCAAAGCAGGAATGTCACTCCTGCTCAAATCCCTCCAGTCCTGCTGTACAAGGTCTCCGAGGCCTCCATTTGCTACAACTGGCCCCTACCCCCCGCCCCATTTCCGGGGCTGACCTGGAGCACGTAGTCCAGTGCCAGGTGTCGGAAGCACTTCCTGGTGAGGGTGAGGGCCCCAGTGGCCTCCTCCACCTCGTGGGGCCGGTGCCTCGGGGCCTGGGCGTTCCTCACCAGGGACAGCTCTAGGTCCTCCCGCACCTTGTCGAACTGCTTCTTTGTCTCCTTGAACTTCCGCACATCCCTGGAGGCCAAGTGCCAGGTGGGGTCAGAGATCAGGGAGGGTCACCTGCTGGATTCTGCAGTCACCCACGTTGGTTTTTTTTTTTTTTTTTTTTGAGATGGAGTTTCGCTCTTGTTGCCCAGGCTGGAGTGCAATGGCCCAATCTCAGCTCACCACAACCTCCGATTCCTGGGTTCAAGTGATCCTCCTGCCTTAGCCTCCTAAGTAGCTGGGATTACAGGCATATGCCACCACGCCTAACTAACTTTGTATTTTTAGTAGAAATCAGGTTTCTCCATGTTGGTCAGGCTGATCTCGAACTCCTGACCTCAGGTGAGGCACCAGCCTTGGCCTCCCAAAGTGCTGGGATTACAGGCGTGAGCCACCGCTGTGCCCTACCTGGTTTTTTGTTGTTGTTGTTGTTAATTTTTTTAATTGCATTTTAGGTTTGGGGGTTCATGTGAAAACATGTAAGATTGTTGCATAGGTACACACATGGCAGTGTGGTTTGCTGCCTTCCTCCCCATCACCTATATCTGGCATTTCTCCCCAACTCCCCACCCCTTGCTGTCCCTCCCCTGCACCTGTTATTTTGAGACAGAGTCTCTCTCTGT
>CAUYLG010061832.1:0-10238 GCA_963573385.1 Cacajao melanocephalus
TTTTTTTTCTTTTTGTGGCTCCTGTGAATAGAATTGCATTTTTGATTTGGCTGTCAGTTTGGATGTTGTTGGTCTATGGGAATGCTACTGATTTTTGTCCATTGATTTTGTATCCTGAGATTTGCTGAAGTTTATCAAGTCTAGGAATTTTGGGGCAGACACTATGGGGTTTCCTAGGTATAGAATTATATTGTCTGCAAACAGTGATAGTTTGAGTTGCTCTCTTCCTATTTGGATGCCTTTTCTTTCTTTCTCAGGCCTGATTTTTGTGACTAAGACTTTCAGTACTATATTGAATAGAAGTGGTAAGAAAGGACATCCCTGCCTTGTTCTGGTTCTCTTGGGGAATGCTTCTAGCTTTCACTCATTTAGGATAGTGCTGGCTGTGAGTTTGTCATGGAAGAGTTTTATTATTTAGTGATATGTTTCTTCAATGCCTAATTTGTTTACAGTTTTTAACATTAAGGAGTGTTAAACCCTATCAAAAGCTTTTTTTCTGCATCTATTGAGATGATCATGTAGTTTTTGGTTTGGGTTCTGTTTATGTGGTGAATCACTTTTTTTGATTTGTGTATGCTGAGCCAACCTTGCATCCGAGGGATAAAGCCTATTTGATCATGGTGAATTAGCCTTTTGATGTTCTGCTAAATTCTGTTTACTAGCATTTTATTGAGGATATTTCTATCTATGTTCATCAAGAATACTGGCCTGAAGTTTTCTTTCTTAGCTGTGTCTCTGTCAGGTTTTGATATGATAATAATGTTGGCCTCATAGAATGAGTTAGAGAAGAGTCCTTCCTCCTCAATTTAAAAAAATAATTTCAATAGGAATGGTACCAGCTCTTCTTTATATATCTAGTAAAATTTTGCTGTGAATCCATCTGGTCCTGGGACTTTTCTGGTAGGTAGGCCTTTTCTTACTGATTGGAACTCATTATTAGTCTGTTCAGGGATTCAATTTCTTCCTGGTTCCGTCTTGGGAGGTTGTATGTTTATAGCAATGTATCTATTTCTTCTAGGTTTTCTAGCTTGTGTGCACAGAATTTTGTAGTTGTCTCTTAGGATATTTCGTATTTCTGTGGCATCAATGGTTTTCTAGCTTGTATGCACAGAAATTTGTAGTTGTCTTTTAGGGTATTTTGTATTTCTGTGAAATCGATGGTAATGTCCCTCCCTTTTTAAAAAATTCTTTATTTGAAACTTTTCTCTTTTTTTCTACTATTCTAGCTAGTAGTCTACCTAACTTATTAATTTTTTTTAATAACCAACTTCTGAATTTTGATTATATGGGCTTTTTTGATCTGTTTCCTTCAGTTCAGATCTGATTTTGGTTACTACTTGTCTTCTACCGGCTCTGGGGTTGGTTTGCTCTTATTTCTCTAGTTCCTCCAGTTGTGATGTTAGATTGTCAATTTCAGATTTTTCTAACTTTTTGATGTGGGTGTTAAGTGTATAAACTTCTCTCTTAACAATGCTTTAGCTGTGTCCCAGAGATTCTCGTATGTTGTATCTTTATTGATGTTCTGTCTGATGGTTGGTGTCTATTTATTGTTGAAAGTGTGGTATTGAGGTATTTGTTATTGTAGAACTGTTCATTTTCTCTTGAATTCTGTCAACTTTTAACACTGTATTGTTATATCTTCTTACTGGATTGACCCTATTATCAATACATAATGCTCTTTGTCTCTTGTTACAACTTTGATGTAAAGCCTGTTATTTTCTGATATTAGTATACCGACCACCTTTCCTTTGGTTACTATTTGCATGTAATACCCTTTTTGATTCTACCACTTTTAAAAAATTTGAGCTTTTCAATGTTATGTAGACAGCATATGGTTAGATGATGGTCTCTATTATCCATTCTGTGCTAGTAATTGGCACAGAGTGACAAGTCAGACAAAGAAGCAAGATCCGATGGTATGCTGTCTTTCAGGGAAACATCTCACAGGCAATGATACTTGTAGCCTCAAAGAAAAGGGATGGAGAAAACTCTACCAAGTAAACAGAAAAAAGGCTGGGATTCTTATTTTAATTCCAGACAAAACAGACTTCAAATTAACAAAGAAGGACATTACATAATGGTAAAGAACTCAAACAAAAACACCTATCATAAATATATGGTCCCATATCACAGAAGTACCCAGGTTCATGAAGCAAATTCTTACAGACCTGTGAAGAAACTTAGATAACCACACAACAATAGTGGGAGACTTCAACAACTAATTCAGAGTTATTAGATAGATCACTGAGGCAGAAAACTAACAAAAGTATTTAAAACCTGAACTCGCCCCTTGACCAAATGAACCTAATAGACATCTACAGAACTCTCTTCCCCCAAACACCAGAATACACATTCTTCTCATCTGCACATGGCACACAAGGATTGACTGCACAGTTAGACATAAAATAATCCTCAGCAAATTTTTAACAAATCATACCAACCACACAGACCACAGAGAAAGAAAAATAGAAATTAATACTAAGAAAATTGATCAAAACCATACAGTTACTTGGATATTAAACAACATGCTCCCGAATTGCTTTTGGGTAAACAATGAGATTAAAGTAGAAATTATGAAATTCTTTGAAACTAATAAAGCCCCTGTAAGCTCAAGGCCACTCCTGTCCCCCGTGCCCAAGCTGTGCCATATTAAGGCCTCCAAGGACCTATAGAAGAAGATCTGCAGGTTCCAGCCCACAGCCCTGAATGTCATGACCATGGTGTGAGCAGCAGTGACTGTCAGGAGAAGCCTGGTGCACACAGAGGCCCTTTCCATGTAGTGTCCTGTGCATGTCTGGGTTTCAGTGTCATCTTGCCAAGTTGTTTTATCTTCTGAGGCCACTATTTAACAGGAGTCCCCTCAGATGGACTCTGCCCTGTGGAGTATGGCCGTGAGTCCCTGCCCCAGCAAAGACTTCCATCCAGAGCTCTGGTTTCAGAGGCCAGCAGCCTCCCTGGCCGACCTAGTGTTTCTTTTCAGCGTCTCCCCAGGACACTGCTTCCCCGGCAGGCACCTCGTTTCTGCATTGTCATCCTCCCGTGTATAAATAAAGTACAAGATAGTAAGTAAATCTCAGATAATGAATTACATTATCTGAAATATAGAGTATCCAAATACTTATACTACAGAGTTAGTAGCTGTCTTTCTGTTTTTAGGATGTAACCGTGTGTCTGGTAGTTTTACGTGCTGAATCCATCAATGGCAGCATGAAATAATCATAGAATATGAAAACATGATGCAAACCTGGGAAAGAGCAAAAGAAGAAAAATCCGTAGAGGTCACATAGATTGGAATAAGCATGGAGGAGAATTGGGTCCTATCTGATACCATACAAACATGTGGATCTGAATGCACATCTCAGATTGCTCTGAGCAGTGATAGTTTGTCCTTGGGCTGAGGGTGAAGCCCCCGAGTACTCTCAGAGACAGATAATGCAGATCAAGTTCATCTTTCTCATTTTTACTTTCATCTCAGCTTGTTTATGATATTGCAAGTGTGAAAGCATCAATGCAATCATGGAAATGTTAGGAAAAACATCATCAAGTGAACCAGGAACTAAAAACTAATCATAAAGTCTATGTGCTCAGATCAAATGTCTGAAAAAAATAAGGACTTCAAAGAAAGAAACAAGCCATTTCCAAAACCAATGTTATTTTGTATTATGGAATGTTATCTTAGACAAAAATTAAGTTTTACAAGACTTATTTCCTCGGTTTTATAATAATATCTACTGTTTAGTGTTGTATTATAACCAAGCCCCTCGAGATTTCAGCACCCCAGCATTTTTAGTGACTGAAATTGAAGAGGGAGACCCAGGCATCTCAGATCAACTTCCCCTTTGACTGTCACACTACATTTCAATAGAAGAAAAGGCTGACCAGCTGGTGCCTCCGGTTTCACCTTCCTGTAGGTGGCAGGCTGGGTCTTGGGAAAACTCTCCGGAAGTCACTATTTTTATTTAAAACAAGATCGAACCAGAAACCTTTTCACATGTGAGTCCTAAAACTGTAAACCAGAACCCTTTCATATGTGATTCCTGAAACTGTAAACAGAAACCTTTTCACATGTGAATCCTAAAACTGTAAGCTGGAACCCTTTCATATGTGATTCCTGAAACCTTTTCACATGTGAGTCCTAAAACTATGAACCTAAACCTTTTCATATGCAATTCCTGAATCTGTAAACCGAGACCCTTTTCATATGTGAACCTAAGATTCTTTCACCTGTAATATCTAAAGTATAAGCCTATATAAAGGCAGAACTTCCCTTTGTTAGACGAGCTGGGTTTTGGACAAATTATTGCCCAGTCTCCCAGCTGTAATAATAAACCCGTCTTCCTCCTGCATTCGGTGTTTGAGAGATCCGTTTCCCATAGCTGCTCCTGCTACAAAATAATAAAATGTATAATGAAATCCTTGCTTGCTTGCACAAAAGCTATCATCCCTTGTTTCTATAATAAAATTATATAAATTGTTGAGGTACTGTTCTCTGTCAAGCAGGAAGAGATAATTTTCTTTGTCAAGCAGGAGGGTCACAAAAACATTTTGCAGAAGAAATACATGCCTTGAAGGACATTGCTACCAGCAGTTGACACTGAGAAGTCTTGTTGGTCAAGTTATCTGAAACTGAAGAAATACAGACTTTTCTTCTCAATTCCCTTAAACTCCCCTTTCCTTATCTTCTAGATGAATAAATATCCCCTGACGCTTCTTCTTTTTTTCAGGTGGATTTGAGAAATTTTCTCTCCTACATTCTTCCTTTGGCCCCATTGAATAAACCTTTCTCTATCTCCAAGCACCAGTGACACTGTTTGACCTCAGCTGTGCATCAGGTACATAAGCCAGAGTTTGGAATTCTACAACATCATTTTACGAATAATATTGTTACTTGCATTCTTCTGACATATTTAAGTATAGCTATATATCACAAAATATCCTGTGTTTTATTAGTATAACAATCAAAAGCATCATATTCCTCATCAATTTTACTGTATTTTATAAATAGCATTGAAAAACATATGACTACTCATCAACAGCACAAAGTAATTATGAGAACTGCAGATTACCTGGTTTGGTGAAGGAAAGGTTTTTTTCATTCAGTGGCAATAGTGGCAACCCAAGAAACACAGCTAGAAATATCAGAAAAGGGAATTGCCCTTCCTGGCTAGAACAGTTTTGTTAAATATTTGTGTAATATACAAATGGCAAGACAAGAATTATAATACTTTGGATGCCATCAAAAAACTGAAATGCATCTACTATTCTTTTTTTGTTTGATTCTTTTTTTTTTTTTTTAATACTTTACATTCTGGGTGACATGTGCGGATCTTGCAGGGTTGTTACATAGATATACACATGCCATGTTTACAATAGCAAAGACCTGGAACCAACTCAAATGTCCATCAATGATAGACTGGATAAAGAAAATGTGGCACATATACACCATGGAATACTATGTAGCCATAAAAAAGGATGAGTTCTTGTCCTTTGCAGGGACATGGATGAATCTGGAAACCATCATTCTCAGCAAACTGACACAGTAACAGAAAACCAAACACTGCATGTTCCCACTCATAGGTGGGTGTTGAACAATGAGAACACAGAGAGGGGAACATCACACATTGGGGTCTGTTGGGGTTAGGGGGCCTAGGGGAGGGATAACAAGGGTTGGGGAGATTGTGGAGGGATAACATTGGGGGAAATACCTAATGTAGGTGACCAGGTGATGGAGGCAGCAAACCACCATGGCATGTGTATACCTACTCTTTCATTATTTTTTCCTTTCATTATTTAACACAGTAAAATACATTGGAAATCACAGACACTCACAATCTCAAGACATTTTATTCTCAGCTCATGTGAAAAAAACATGAGCCAGAGAAGGTAACTGCAGGGTTAGGAGACAGAAAAATATTGGACACAAATCCTGAGCTACAAATAATCAGAAACTTTAAAAATTCTGTCTGTCACTGCATGCTTCTGACCACGAAACCCAAAAAGATCAGCAAAATATAACACTTTTTCTTCCTAAAAGATTTAAAGGTCTTTGAACCTCCTATTTCTGTGTATCACAGTAACAAGATTATAGTAATATGAACTACATCAAATATTCCATCAGGAATGAAATGGAGGGTATGTCCTCTGTGCTTAGGAACCCTGATTAAAATTAGTCAAGACCCATGCTCTCAGACACTCCAGGGTTCTCTCCTTGACTGTGGCCAAACTGTTTATGAGAAACTCAAAAGAGGAATATGTTTTTGAGATTTCTTTCACAACATGGTGACTCATTTAGATAAACAAAATTCAGGAAAATTTATCAGAATTTTAACATCTTTCTACGTAAAGTTTAATGTATAGTTATAATGTTTTGATTAGATATGCTGGACAATTTTTTGGAAAAGACACATTTAACATTCTAAACAAGGCAAGTTCTGGTGTCCCTGGAAGTGCTGGTTTTGATGTTAATGCTTGTTTACACTTATAGATTCTACACTGACCACCAGAAGCCCTTCACACAATGGCAGCCGGTCCATGAACAAGCTCTGAAAAATTCTGGGGGCCCCACCTTGAGCCATCCTCCTGCTTTATGGAGTCTATATTGATCTCTCATGATACAAGACAGGTCTGCCCCGCATTTTCTATAATCCTGACTGAAGGCTGCTCCTTTTTTATGAATCTCAGGGGGAGACAAATTTCCTTATATGCAAACTCTGTGGGGATCACACCTGTTCTGTATTCTTGGGTTTGACAGCAAGAAAAGTTGGAGAAGAGATTCCTCCCAGGAAGGCTGCTATAGAGCATTCTGAAGAGCCCCAGGTCCTGCATTCAAAATTTAGAGCAGCAAATTTAGGTCCCCAGAGAGGTAGGGGAAGTGGAAGAGGCCAACTCAATGCATGGGTACATATCTGATTGGGCTTCCAGGCCCCATGTTCTCTGAATTGATCTCTGCTATAAAGTCTCCAGGTGCATTGAAAGACATGGCTGGAACTGATGATTGCCACTTTTTGAGGTTATTTTATTACAAATCTTTTCTAACTGTGCCACAGATGAAACTGCAGAATCCAAATAGGCAGCGAGATCACACTACATTCAGATTTTGAGGGCGGGCAAGATCTTCACTTAACAATTGTGGCTTGGAGGAAGAAAGCCTGAGAGAAAATTTGCTGGGTATTTGCCAAAGGCCCTTCTAGTAGGAAGCCTGGTGGGCACCTTTTATATTTGATCTTGTATTTCTGAAAGTGCTTGGGAAAATAATTAAAACAAAACTGTCTCCCAATCTAGAATGCCTCTCTACAAACGTAGAAGAGAGATAAAACTGTTTTATATAACTCAAACAAGAATGTGATGTGCATCAGCGGCAAACATAGTGTTTAAACATCATAGTCTAGTTTGAGTTATAAAACATGTGTTGTGAAGATTAATAATAATAGTCCTCAAGTAGGAAGATTTGACAGCACCATCTGCCATAGTTGATCCCAAATTCACCTGGTAACTAGAACGATGATCTAGGTTTGATAACTGGCTTTATTAAATGGAAAAATAAACTTCTAACCTTTGAGACAGAAAATGGTTTTGCAACTTGGAGCTAAGTTCCTGATAAAATTAGGCTTCTATTCTACTTCAAAATTGTGAGATAGGGCACTATCTTTTTTCATATTTACATTTCAAATACATTGTTCCCAGATCCTGGAGAAAAGCATTTCTGAGTTTGTTTTCTAAAGCTTTTTTTTTTCCAAAGAGTATCAAACCAGTCAGCTAAATATCAGAAAGTTGCACATTTTGGAGACTGATTTAGTTGGTTAGGTGGGCTTCTTAACTTAGCTTGTTTCTTAGATTGCTGGCTTCAGATTGGAGCCACTTAATAAAGCAAAATAAACATGCATGCAGTTTTTAGAGCTTAATATTTAAATACGTGCAAAGCAGGGACAGCTGGGAGGCATAACACTTAGATCTCCCCAAAATCAAGAATCCCATTTTTACATTGCATTCTGGGCTCCCAAAAGAAAGGAAATGCCAGAGGACCGGATGGTTCAATGGTTCCACAGTGCGCCTCAGTAGAGGGACATTCCTTTGAGGTTGGTGGGCAATTCTATGCCAGTTAGCACACACTATGATGAGTCCATCCCACATGGGTGTCCTACCCCTCAATGAGGTGGGTGGGAGTGTTTCTGTAGACTCTAGGTTCCAAACCATGCTTTTACTATCCAATCACCCAAAGAAATAAGCAACTCTCTAGAGTGATAAACATTACTGTAAGCAACCGCTGTCAGTGTGCCTCTGACACCACAGCTCTTGCCAGTGACTCACCAGCAATTGCATGCACCTAGTCAATTTCTCTCATAGTATACAATGTAATCTCTGGTATCCCCCAAAGCCAAGGAGATCAAGTGATGCAATACAAAAAAAGGGCAGAGTGTTAGACCTCAGAGGAATCTGTCTGCTTACAACTCTGAGGGCCTCATGAGAAAAAGCAGTTTTCTGCTTTTCTGTTTTCCTTAAGTGATTCTAGGCTAGAATTCTGTTAGCATTCTTTTCTTGGGGGATCCCCTCATGTGGCATTTAGAATGGCGAGAGAAAGGAAAGACAGAAGTAAATGGAGAAACAGAATTCATTTGACTGATTGTTTTACAGAGAATCTTAAAATAATGCATATGAGTATGTACATAGACTAAATTATCAGTTTTAATTAAGTCAACTTTTGCCTATAGAGCTCTTTAAAAATCCTTTTCTTAATTGTAATTACTACTCAAGCCATTATACTTTTGCTTTTGCTGCTAGCTGGACCTCTGTAGCCAAATGAGGAGCTGTTGCAATCTCAGTCGTTGCTCACCACCCTTCCTCACTGCCGTGTGATAGACAGCTCTCAGATAACAATCATGCTAAACCTGCCAGAAATATCCCAACCAGTGACCCTATCTTGAATAAAGGCCAGGTAAAGCCAAACTTGTGGCTGGGCTTAGTGGCTCATGCCTATAATCCCAGCATTTTGGCAAGCCAAGGTGGGCAGATCACCTGAGGTCAGGTGTTCAAGAACAGGCTGATCAACATGGGGAGACCCTGTCTCTACTAAAAATACAAAAATTAGCCAGGTGCAGTGGCGGGTGCCTGTAATCCCAGCTACTCAGGAGGCTGAGGCGGAAGAATGGCTTGAGCTGGGAGGCAGAGGTTGCAGTGAGCCAAGATCACACACCATTGCATTCCAGTCTGGGCAACTGAGCGAGATTCTGTCTCCAAAAAAAAAAACAAAAAGCCAAACCTGCTGGATTACTTCCCAAGGGGGTTGGGCACTCTTGTCCCAAGATATTTATGCTTGAGACACTGAGTTAATGATGTTAACCAACTAAATAAAAACTCAGAACTTAAAAATGTCACAGTATTTTAAGAACAAAAAGCATTAAGTTTTCCTTTAAAAATAATAGTACGCTCATAAATTCTTGGTAAAATCAATAGTAACATAGAAAAGTAACAACATTAATAGCCTGTCAGAAGCTGATTACAAGCCTCTGTAATAAAGTACACTATTCTTCATCTATATAACCATTTGAAATGGGTGGATTTCTCCTCTTGTTTTCTGAGGAAGGCCTACTCTAACAGAGTAGCTTTCAATAAACTATCTCTTCTCACTGCAAGGCATTCCTCTTGCTTTCTGAGGCTGCCCTACTCTATAACTGAGTAGTCTCTAATAAACTATTATAACTTTACTATACTCTGCAACTTACCAAGAATTCTTTCCTGTGTGAGATCCAAGAAACCACTCTTGGGGTCTGGAACAAGATCATCACATCTCTTCTAGTGACTCTGCCAGAACTTCAATGAAATGAAGTCCCAACCCAAAGGAATGAGGTCCCAACCCAAAGAAAATAGACTCCACAGCACCAGTTGGCTGACACAAACTTTAGCTATAAATTTTTGACAAATAAATAAACCCATATGACCTTCACCTAGTTTAGAAACAACATTTTCATCATCTTTAAAAAATTCACTTGTATTTTGTCCCAGGAATCTTTTTTTCCTCAACCAAAGGCTGTCACTGTGATTTATTTCACCATAGGTTTATTTTACCTGAAATATTACAATACATAAATACACAAAATACAATTTTTTCTTTTAAGACAGAGTCTCGCTCTGTCACCCAGGCTGGAGTACAGTGGCATGATAGCTCAACTTCAACCTCCGCCTCCCGGGTTCAAGGGATTCTCCTACCTCAGCCTCCTGAGTAGCTGGGATTACAGGCACGC